>JAQGBY010001267.1:0-30971 GCA_034698785.1 Mycogona germanica
GCACAGTCACACACGAAGAGAAACATTAAGGGAGATTTGATAAAAAATAAAGATTGGCTAATGGCGTTAGAGTGTCTAACTGCAGGCTCTCACTGGGCACCGTGAGGCAAAAGTGTTGGACCCCCTCTTATCAAGAATTGTACGACTCGTCGTAGCCCAGTCGGTATTGCTACTCGGCGGTTCCGGGTTCGATTCCCGGCGCGGGCTTTCGAAAGTTACGATCCCGGGTGTACTGGAGGTGTCTCTCGCATAGCTCTCTCAAATTTTAATTTTGAAATTTTTCGCCAATGATATTGCTTCTTGCTGGTGGCGACTGCAGATTGCCGATTACCGCTGTAACAAAGAACTACATGTAAGTATTACGTGTTTACTCCACTCTGCTGTTCACTAAAGATAAAAATGCGACATTATGGTGCGAAATAACTTCTTAATAAATTTACAAAAAGAAATCTTTAGCCGAACTGAAACGAAGATAAGCCAAATAAAATTTTTGCCTTCTTATAAATTTCGAATTTTTGTAACAGAATTGAGCGGTAAGCGTCATCGGTAAGACGCAACATTAATAGTTCGTGTTTTAAAATTCGAAAGAGAATAATCTTAATGATCCCCAAATTTCATTACAATCTGGTTTGACCTTTTTAAAGGGCCCAATACTTTTGCCTCACGGTGTATAGAAGAAAAAATCGTCACACTTTCCGTTGTGTGGTGTAAGACTGAAACGCAACGGGGGGATATATCGCGATTTCGATAATAAATTACGCGAGTCACAACATAAATCAAATCAAAGAAGTAAATCGTTCCCACACTTGGCGCTCCCTTTTTCCTTTTCCATTGTAAAAAAATAAATGTCAGTAATTTTCTAGAATAGTAGTGGTTTTACGCCACAGTCAAAAATGTTTTTATTTTTTCTTCCTGCCTTCTTTTTGAGCCACTACACCACACGACGAACTGAAATAATCTAGTTGAAATCTATCTAGTCCGTGTTTTGTTTCTCAAGATTAAAAAAATAATTATTTGAAGTCTTTTTTTTCGTCTTCCAAAGTTACATGGTGGGGTACAAGCTTTACCATGACACATACCGAGCGTGTTACGGTGTAATGTACCCTTACTTCCGCATTTGTTTTAATTTTTCATTTTATGTTCGGTGAAGATTAAGACTAGTTCATTGATATTTGGGTTTTCGTTAAAATTGAGGTTGAACCGTTGAATGGTTAAATGGCATAGATTATTTTTTTTAATTCCCGAATATTTCGTTTGGATTAATCGTTACGGGTCGAAGGCTTTCCTTTAATCCAAATTCGGGCATTTTGTGGTAGTTTATCGACTAAAACTTATATTTACAAATCTATATATTTACTTCTGATTTTATCAATAGCTAGATGAATTAATAAAATAAGAAAACATTTGGATTAATTGTTACTGGTCGAAGGCTTTCCTTTAATCAAACTTCGGGCATTTTGTGGTAGTTTATCGACTAAAACTTATTTTTACAAATCTATATATTTACTTCTACTTTTATCAAATAGCTAGATGAATTAATAGAATAAAAAACATTTGGATTTTTCGAGGTTTTTTTCAACTCATAGCTATTTAAAATTGGACGAATTGACTAATGAAGTACTTTAATAATAGACGATGACTTTTATAATTGTCAGCTTCAGTAAAATGATATCCTGCAGTGTAGGGGTTGGACAACAAGCTTTCCTATAGTGGTAATAACTAATATTTTTTAAAGTAGTTTATTTCAACCAGGAGCATGGTACAAGCTATAATCTAACTTTTAACAAGTTGTTGTGTTGTCCCCTTCTGGCCGCGAATACCACACGCACATTCATGTTAAGAGACAGAGACCCACATTCATTGGAGCTAGAGATGATGGTTTGAAAGTGAAACGATACCAATTTGGACATTTGATAAATTGTGTACGTTCGATAAACCGTATAGTATCAAGGTGCATTTTTTTGCAAATCGAGATACAATAAGATTATGGGGTTGGATTTGTGCTATTTGTGACGGTTACGAAGCCGTATAACCTATTGAGACCTGTGCTATCATGATTTAGTATTAAAAATAAATAAAAACTATAGTTAGCAATATGTTGAAACAGATTGGTTTGATTGGTTAGTTGTCCAAAAATATGATTTAATTTTTTGATCCATGATCTAACCAGTCAGTCGTTGAGCACCTAAGATGCGGGTTACCACTAACCGGGTCTCAGGAGAGCATGACATATCGGTAGATATCTATATCATATTCCATTATATGGTGGGACAAATAGCGTCAATAGAATGCAGCCTACTTTATCCGCAACAATAATTCTCTCGTTAGGAACGCTTTTTTTCTTTTTCGTTTCTCCCCATCACGACACCATTGTCATGGCTTTACAAGAGCACATTTTACGAGATCGACCGCATTCAAGCCTGGAATCGCGATAAATCCATCCAACAATTGTCAATTGAAAAAATGGAAATATTTGTAGTTTTTATAATGGCAATCTCATATCTAGATGACATGGCCTAGAAGACTCGGGTTATAATAAAAAAAACTGGGTTGCGCAAGAAACCATCGTAGCCCAAAATGAGGCTTGCGTTTCAACAGAAAATTTAATCCTGTAGCTGAAGCAAAATATTTAATAAAAAAATAAGAGAAATTATTCTTAAATTTATTAATTAAATTTGTACAGCCACGGTAAAGGTGACGACTCCTTTTTCTTGTACTTTGTACTTCAATTTGTGGTTAACATTGTGATCAACAGGTAATTACGAATATTTATTCCAAGTATTAAGGGGAGGATCGTTAACAGGTAAATGACCCGAGCAAGTATTTAAGGTTTGGCGCTAAAAAAATATATAATTGAAATGAATAAAATTAAATAACAGGTCTCGCAATATTGACAGACGTCATACCGATTTCGCTCATTCAACAAAATTTTATTACGTTATACTTGGGCGGATATGGACCCAACCCGGTTACACAACACTTTCATTTTACGTCATGTGTACGCTAGTACACATTGAAAAGGAAAGTTTGCCGAACCCAACTCGTTTCACACTTGGTGATTGTTGTCTTTAAAAAAATGCAAATAAATCAAAATAAATACGCAAATGCAGGATATTTGTCTCGTGCAGTCGCGCACCGGGCAACTGGAGTTCAGCCCAAACATTTTGACATGAACTTGTCGGTGTTGGCAAGAATAAATGAAGGCAAAATTGATGTAGAAATTTAGGCGTATTTGCCAAATAGCGAAATAGAGAGCTTGACGATTTTTCAGTTGAAATTGTATTGCATTTGATAAGAGAGTCGTTGTGCTGGGGATTGCATAACTATCACGATTCAAGCACTAATACAGAAACTCAGTATTGCTTGGCTTTTTTGTCTACATTAGGACACCAACCTACTTTAAAAGTATGACTCTGTCCAGTGTTTGTTCACTTATACAGGGTGGCGGAGACCAAATGACACATTTGAAATAGTGTCAGATCTGTAAGCTGGTGTGAGAACCACTTAACAAAATAACTCTGAGAGTTGGACCATCCTGGATGACCAACACAAGTTTCACTTTGCAAAATAAATAAATTCTAATTACTTGTCCATTTTTCTTAACACAAGCAAAGTGCAATTGCAAAAGTTACAAACCACTGCTACTGTGGCAAATTTAAATCACAAACATTCCCCCAAGAAAAGTTTTAATTCAATGTTCAGGGGAGCGACCCCTTCTTACTGTTTGATGGTGTGTCGGTGGTAGTAGTTTCGGTGAGCTCCTCGCGAGCGCCGTCGGTTCTATCGGCGATTTCATGGATGATCATCCGATGGTCATCGGGCTGCAGAGGGCAAAAACCGGTCCCTCGGCAGGACTGCATAGACCGCTGATAGTTCACCATTGGGCCAAGCAGACCGGATTTGTAGGTTGCAGAAATTCCGCGCAAAATCCATCCAAGGCCCGACTTGCCACTGCAGGCTCACGAAAACTTAATAACCATGGGCGTTCAAAAATTATCCGGTTGGTGACAATTTAGAGAGCATCTTTTAGCCAACTGGCCCAGCTTGGCGTCGAGGTAGGAGTGACCCCGAATTACAGCATTTGATTTAACTCGGCAAAAGCCAAGGTGGCTCCCCTGGTGGCCAAAACGGCGGCCACCCGCCACTGGGGGCGCACCGAGAAGAGGTGGCGATGTAAGTGTGGATCGATAGCTGATGCTATCGATACAGATCTCGTGATGAAAAAAATCACAATTTGTAGCTAATGAACGGAAGTATTATTCTAATAGCCGCTGGATTTGTCCAGGCTTGAGGGTGGTCGGAGTCCTCCCATCTCGCTAGGAGTATGCCCCCTTTAAAAAAAAATACAGAAGAAAATTTATTTATGAAAAATAATTTCTGATATATGCCGTCCTTCCACGGTGATGCATTCCTGCAGACGATCGTTAAAGTTCCTCATCACATCTTCCAACATTTCAACCGGAATTGCTGAGATCTCACGTCGTATGGCTTTTTTTAAAATCTGGATTAGTGTGTGGTTTGTCAGCGTACAATTTGAATTTCAGGTACCCCCATAAGAAGAAATCGCAGGGGGTGAGGTATGGCGAGCGGGTTAGCCGCAAAACAGTCATTATTACGACAACAAAACGCCTCCACGGCGAACAAACGATGTTGAGCGCTCCAACGGGTCCTGGTAACTAAACTTCCCAACTTAGGCTACAGAATGAGGGATTGAACGACCTATCCACCCCAAACCACGCCTTTTACAAATGTGGTCATTTGGTCTCCGCCTCCCTGTACTTCAACAGTGTTCAAAAACATGTTTATGGTTAAATAAAAAAATTCTTAGATTCCTTCAATTATTTTCACGAATGTAAAATGCGCAATAACACTAGTAAATTTTGAAGCGAGAATAAAAACAAATCCCAAGAAAACAGAACATCGTGCTTGTTTTTATTTAAATTTTCTTGGCCAGCAACTTAAGACCTTGATAAAAACGTGTTCCCTTCAAAACGACCTCTCTTGCAAAAGTTTCTGTTCAGTTGAATCGGGAATTCATAATTATTATAGGAGATGTGTCTTGTATGTAAATCAATTTAAATCATTTATCCTCTCACGACACATTTGCTCCCACGTTTTTTCTCCTCTTTGCGACGAAAAATTACTTTCCATCCACAATGCGCAACACCTGCGCCGTAACTTTCAATCAATGTGGATTTTGCAAATAAGGCCGATAGCATTAACCACTATTGTCGAGATAAATGCGCGCTATTTGCATACCCCGATATACACGCCTGACGCCTGACAACACCATAAAGCTAGAAGAGACGAAATAAATAGCTTTTCTTACCTATTGAATGTGCCGCCAATGAGCGCATGACAGTCGTGCTAGAAAAGAAAATGACCTCAAACGGATGGAGAATGGACATTGGTGAGGGTCTGGGTCTTTGGCGATGGCGACACAAATTCCAGGGAACCAAATTCCAATGGCAAAGATGCACAAAAGGGGATAAAGCTTTTTTTTTTTTTGCTAAAGCAAGACACGTTTCTCTGTGTTGCAATTTAAATTCCATGGAACTGAAATTCCCCTGAAGCGGTTGCACGCAATTTCAAAACTTATAAAAAAATTACCACTTTCATAATTAATTTCACTTTTTTATCATCCGACATTCATTTGGATATTTGTCAGAGAGGAGCAATCCCCGACTTCAATTGAACAAAAAATGTTTATGTATTTTATCGTTATTGCCGTGTGGAGGTGTGGTGGTGTTTCCAATCCTGTCATAAGTGATCAAGAAAAAGTATCAAAGAAATGCTTTCGTTTTCACTTTATCACTAGAAAAATGTCTCATAATTTCGAATTACGATATGTTATTTAACGGAATATTGCGAATATTCAAACAAAACATTTTAGGAATTAAATTATAGAATTGTTAAATCGTACAGTGCATATAAGCTCACCCAAGCACGGGACGTCGTTATTTGCACGTCAAAGCACAATCATATTTTAAAGATTTGGTTATTTAACAGCAACTTTGTCAACAACTCAAATGATCGACATTGTTAAGGAAGACTAAATTTAGCGGTGCAAGCAGATACATTTTCTTATCCACCAACACAATAGGAGCATTTTTTTTTAGTCTGCTCGTAGAAAACGTACATCACTCATCACGTTGCTTCGTTGAAATGACCGAAATAAACAGCACTAAAAAAAAGTCGTCAATTTAAAAAAAAAATTCTACGAGTTCTTGTTGGGGTGAACGACCTCGGCATCTTTGTTGTGTCAAAAGTCTCGTCTCGCAGCAATCCAAGCACTTAGCGCTCACGAGCGTAAACCACTCGACAGCTCCAGCTTCTTAAAAAATGACATCGATCGCATATATGGCCACATACACTCACACACATTCATTATTATTATTAAACAGCAGAGTCATATAGCCTACCTTTATGGATTCTCCAGCTGCAACACGTTCATCGGAGGCATCCTCACTCGAGTTGCAAAAGCTCACTCAAAAAAACCATTGTCACTTCAGATCAGTGTCGATGAAACTAACTTGAGATACGGCTTCTACGTATTTGACAATAACAATGGTCGGTTGGCACACTTACTGATGGTATTGTATGTGCATCCCTTAAAATATCTTCAGAAAAACACATTTTCTATTGACTTACAATGAACATGGAAATCGCAGTTTTTTTTTTGGGATGGTAGCATAACCAAACGCGCATCCGTGATCGAGATTCATTCTTCTGATCCGATTTCAACAGTACCGGGATAATTTTTTTTAACTTCTTGACACAATTTCGTTAGACTTGGTCATTTGTAATTACTAATTTCTTGATCATTTTAATTTACAAATTCACACGAATTATTTGAACGTACACTGTGCATCGTGCACAGTGCAATGACAACATCCATTTCAAAGAGCAACACAGGCAATTAATTAAATTTGAGAGACGTTTAAATGCGACGCCAGCGTAATCTGTGCCGCGTTATTTATATTGGATAGGATAGGCTATGCAGCAAAATACAAAACAATTTTAATTAACAGACACGAAATAAAAAGTAATGACAATTTTATTTCTGGCTTAACTTTTGGCAAATATTTCTCATTTTTTCGATTGCTAACACATTTTTTATTTTGAACTGAGATTATGTTCAGTGTAGTTACGAATACTTGACATGTCTTTAATTTCTTTTTAGAAAATATTACAGACCCAGATGTGACAAATGTGACCCATGTAATAACAAAATTGATCAAACAAGCATGGTACTTTTTACACAATTAAAATTGCAAGCCTGCCGCTAATGTATTTACAAAAAACGCATTTCTTTTCCAATAGTGGTAAACAGTCGATGTGCAGTTTGCCAAAAATTATCATGTCTTTCTTGTTTTAATTCAGCCACTAATAAGCATAGGAAATACATCCGCTAGAAACGTGTACTTCGCAAACCACCAAGTGTTCAATTTGTATAGAGCAACCGGATATTACATTAGTAATGAGAGCTTATGAAATGTTTAATTTCCATTAACTTCATGAGCTCAAAAATGCAGGACTGGTACTGATTATTCTAATTGTAGAAAAGCATCATTTTTTCAAATAGAGATATAAATATAACAGAGATATAGAAATTACAAGCACCGCCTTAAAATGTTGCCAAAGAAAAGGCAAAACCCAGGACACGTCTGGGTGAACGACGACGTCAGAGTTGGCATGAAAAGAAATGAAAATTTGCTTGTGTTTCTGTTTTTCTCCATCTGAATTTTTTGTTTTCAAATGGTAAACCATCCCCTAACACATTCACACTAGTACAATCACACGGGATTGATCATTAAGCTTGGCAGGTAAACCGATGTTATACTAAAAAAATAAACAAACTACTATATTCGCAAAAAACTTTATATATATTTTAACATTACATAAGCGAATTGCTCAGCAAGTAAGCCAATTTTTGAACACTTTCTTGTGACGTACTGCCAAATGTTCGATTTAAACAATAACTTAGCTTCACTATTCAACAATATATATAGGTCGCATGTGCATGACATTTCTTTATTGTCATGCATTGATGCAACTAATTCTTCAATTAATTAGGGATTTCAATCTTTCAACAATGTGACCAATAAAAAAAGGGAGTGAATTTAAAATTAAGACATAAAAGCGTTCGTCAAATGGAATGAAATTTAGCACATATGTTGGTAATAGCTTTCTATCTTAAATGCCATCGGGCACGAGCAACTGCATGATGTAATCATTCGAATTCTTAAGGTTCAAAATGGTTCTCGCCATACAAAAGCGAAACGCGACAGCTAGGTGTATTAAAAATAGCATCTCAAAACTGCTCTTGAAATAGGTAAGATTTAACAGAAACTTTACACACACATGAATAAATTTTTCGAACAGGAGGTTGTCCAAGCCACCTTAAGATTTGTTAAGCGTGTTCGTTCTAACACGCTCATTAAAACATGAGTAACAATACAAATCGCGTTTTGCTCATCTTCTCTGAATGCCATTTTGGACCTGATCAGAATTCGATTGACGTCACGGAATTGCACATACACGACGGCAATTCAAAAAGGAAGGTCTTGCCAACATGTATGCTAAATTTCATTTCATTTGACTAACTTTTTAATATTTTAATTTTGTATTTTGAACGTACTCCCCGTTTCATTAATCACACCGTAGATATTAGAATAAAGATCTTCTAGATCAATTAAAGTTTAAAAGTCTGTGCTAGAAAATAAACCCAAATAAAAAATAAATATATTTTAATTGAACAGAACAACGATTAGTCAGTAGTGACTTGTTTCCGGCCACATTATTGGTTAAAAAATCTCCTCCAAAAGTTCAGCAACATAAAATATTTTTTTAACGATCCCGTGCCCAACCGACACGCGTAACTAAGAGTCGGTATTCTTTTTTCCCTTTCCCTCCATGGCGGCTGCGTGCTGCTTGTCCCACAGCTTACTGTACAAGCTGTTCGGGTTCTGTAGAAGGGAGTGGTGATTTCCATGCTCCACCGTTTGACCACCTTCGAGGACGAATATCTCGTTAGCGTCGACCACAGTGGACAGACGATGAGCGATGCAGATGGACGTGCGACCGAGCACGGCTCGGTTTAGCGCAGTCATGATGTTCTGTTGACAAAGATTGGGGGATAGCCAAAAGTTATCACAGAGATGAATGAATAAATATTCCCAAATTTGGACTACAAAGGTTCTGAATAGAAACACTCTAAATGGGATATATGTCTAATCTCTATTTTAAATCTCTTTAAATAAAACTAATGTGAATTTAACAGGTAAAATCCGACAGAGCAATCGCCAAAGTGCGCCATTTTGTAATGATGTAAAGTTAACAAATGTTTTTTTTTTAAATTCACTGTAGTGTATAACTCAAGAGGAGTTTCTGTAACCCTCTCGGTGCTTATGCACTATGTGAGGGTCACATTTTCACCAATACCCCGGGATCGAATAATCGAGTCCCCGCCCCGGGAATCGAACCTGGGACCGCCGAACCAGTCAGTCGCAACACCAACAGCGCTACGACGAGTCGTACTGCATAGAGCTAGCTGTACGTTTAATAGCATTTTAATAACAATTAAGTTGTTACCTTCAAACATCTGTTAGCATTAGTTTCGTATTTTTAAAAATATTTGACTTACATGTTCTGTTATTGAGTCCAAGGACGAGGTGGCCTCGTCGAAAACAAGAATTGGGGAATCCTTAAGGATGGCTCTTGCAATTGCTACCCTCTGTTTTTCTCCTCCTAAAAATGTTTCAACACCATAGATTATCGTAATTTTTTTTCATCTAGTTTCAAGTTCCATCCATACTTTTTGATAGGCAACAAAGAAAACCAACCTGAAAGTTTTAGTCCCCTCTCTCCCACCTGCGTCTCATACTGTTTCGGCCAGGTGACGATCGAGTGGTGCAATTCGGCCATCTTGGACGCCTCGTACACGTCATCCAAGCTGCTAGTCAGGTTGCCATAGTGAAGGTTATGCATGATGGTGTCATGAAATAGAACGGCATCCTGCAAAAATAAAGAAAGCCCATCCGCGATCAATCAATGACAAAGTAGAAATAATAGGTAGAACCGTGTGAAAATCGATAAGTTACATGTACAAACAATCACAAACCGATTGAGTGCGGTTGGTGCTGAAAGGGGGAAAACAAAAACAAGGTAGAAATTAAAGTTACACGAAATGCGTGAAGTTAACAGATGCAGGCTGTTGGCAGCATTTGTACGCGCACACTACAGTACAACCCGCACGAATACTTTTAGCACATGGCACCGATATTTTGAAAAAGGATTTTAAATACATTTTTCAAAAATACATAAAGTATTTCCGAACACAACACAACCTTTCAGATAATAGCGCATGTCATTTTTATAAAAAAAAAGTGATTTTTCTACAAATCAAATTGGTTTATTTTATACATGAAGTAACATGAAGACTAGTTTCCAGTACCTGTGGGACAATGGCGATGTTCTTTCTCAGGCTATCCAAGTCCACATCTCTAATATCTTTTCCGCCAACTAAAATTCGGCCCTGTTGAGGTTCGAAGAACCGATAGAGAAGTCGGATAATTGTTGACTTCCTGATGGGGAAACAAAATTAAAACTTAATAGCAGCTTCGATAAGATTCACCATGAGTCAAACCAAATTTAAAAAATAAAAAACCCGTATTAAAATGAAACTATCCGAAATTAAGGAAGCGTTTATTTAATTGGAAGAGTTCATTTTCCAAGACCTAACAAAAGAAAATCTTACCCCGATCCACTTCCACCCACAATGGCGATTTTTTTTCCAGCAGGAACACTGAAACTGAGATTCTGGAGAATGGGATTGCCGTCAACATACTGAAAACAAACGTTCTCAAAGTTGATCGTAGCTTCGTTTGACGGCAACCACAGGACAGGAGCTTCCAGCTTGCTCTAAATAGGCAACAGAAATATGATTTTAAATCTATGCGTAATGGAACGAATTATACAAACAGTTAGCGGTGCTCTACATTTAAACAAAAACCTTTAGCTCTTAGCATTTGTAAAGAGCCAACAATCTGAAAAGCTGAACTCTTAACGAGATCAAATATATAAAATTTGTAAATTTTATTGTCGTCGCCAACAGGACTAAAGACAAGCTTTAAGGATTAAAGAAATTATGATTTATACTTCAGCACTTCGAATAATTTTACAATGTAGGAACTTTTGATCAGTTACGATAGAGATTTTTATGAGCACGAACTCATTTTTCAGTTATGAGAGGCATAAAATGATTTATATTGGTAACATATTCAGAAACTATAACGATTCTCTTTAATAGAAGAGACTCACCTGAATTTTGGGCGGCACCAACATGAGCGCGAACAAGGTTTCCATGTCGATTAGCGCCTGCCGCACCTCGCGGTACACGGAACCCAGGAAGTTGAGTGGCAACGACAGCTGAAACAGTAAACCGTTGACCAGTACCATATCACCGATGGTCATCGTACCTGTTTAACGAAAAGAGTGACTAAAAAGCGTTAGCTAATTAATTATTCGGTGCATAACATGAAAAGGAGTACACTGTAATTTGCGGAGGAACCAGTGACTAACCTGCCAGAATGCCCTTGCTAGCTAGCACCATTATTGCTGTCAGCGAGACGCTGAAAATAACATTCTGACCGAAGTTCAGCAACGCTAGACTGGTGCTAGTCTTCAGGGACGCCTCCTCGTACATTTGTAACACTTTGTCGTATCTATCGGCTTCGAACTTCTCGTTGTTGAAATACTGCAGAACAGAAAACCAGAAATAAAATATGCGCCTTTCTCAATATAGACAGCATGTCGACAACACGTTCGAAAACAACCAATATAAACTTACTGGTGCTCTGAAAACGAAGGAAATTCACAACATACAAGTTCTTTAGACATACTTTGACAGTTTCATAGTTGATGAGGGAATCTATGGCTTTAGCGCCGGCTTCGTTCTCCGATTTGTTCATAAGGATCCGAAAACGTGTCCTATAAGTAAAGAACAAGCCTTTTACAATTGTAGCTCTAAATTTTGAAAAATTTAACCCCGATCTCAAACTAGAGTAAAAATCGAAAAAACTGCTCTTGCTTTACCTCCATTGGGTGATAGCCAACGTGAACGCGCCGTATGCGCCGATGCAACCCAAAGTGACCAATGCAAACTGACCTCCGAATTTGTAATACTGAAATGTTTAGGCCAATAATAAACATCCAACAAGACTTGAGCGAAAAAAGTAAATGCAGAATGACTTGGGCGAAAAATAGAAATTATAAATGAGCTTACCAGAATGCTGCTCACAAGACCGACTTCAAAAATTGTGGGCACAATATTGAATACTAGTGCAGTAAGTACAAAATTGATGCCTCTGTGAGTAAAAAAAGGATAGACAATAAATATTTTTATTTTTTTAGTTTTAGTTGCATGACATAAAAATGATTGGAGTAGGGCTCGCTCACCGTGAACCCCGATCAATGACCTTGGAGAGCGCCCCCGTTTGCCGGGAAAGGTGAAAGCTCAGGTCCAAAGAATGGAGATGTAGGAACACATTTTTGGAGACTTTTCGGATAGACTTCTGCGCCACTTTGGCGAACACCGCATTACGAAGTTCGTGGAATAGGGCGGCGCCGGCTCGAGCTCCTCCATCTGAATATAATAATCAAAACTCGCACATAAACCATATCAAGCACATATTTATGTAAAACATACGTATTCGAACCACCGAACATATTTTTGAACGTGGAAATTAAAAAAAATAAACAAGAAAACATAATCAGAATTTTGATAGATTCTAAATTCACATAACAAAACTCATTTGAAGAGTTAAACCCATTACAAATCGAACCCTAAGATCAGTCCTCAAACTAAATTAGCATTGTCAATTGGACTCACATCCCAGGAGCATGACTGTGGCCATGGTGGCCACGGTGCTGGCCGGATCGCCCAACGCGAGCGGCACGCCCGCGTTATCGTTTAGGAAGTCGACGGCATGCTTGAAGATTATGGGCACCTCCACGTTGAGCAGCTTTGAGCAGACTAGCAGGCTGACTGCCAACACCACTCGTCGACGCAGGGCGGGGTCGTCCCGCGGCCACACGTGCCGCAACATGGTCCGGATCATGTCTGAGGAGGCCACTTCGCGCTTGTGCTTGACGCCAATCGACTCGCGACTAAGGCTGGACACGCCCGGGTGGAAGCACAGACGAATCCATATCTGTTGCTGGGCCTGCTACGTAAGCGGCAACAAAAATTATTTTCTATTTTCCGCATAGGAGTGCGTATTTAAAAGGACGCACAAACGTTATGCTACGTCCTTGAGTGCATACGGGAGCGCCCTCGAGGACCTCAGTGCGTGTGCACTTTTTAAGAATGGATTAGATTTTGCGATCTTTTGGACACAATGTCAAAGCGTGAATGCTGGAAAATACGTTCGTGTATTCTCAGCGTATGCTACATGTACTTGCCTGTTTTAGTAGATCACCATTGAGAAATAGATGTTTGGTCCGTGACAGTTTTGGATAACGTTGGATCTGTTGATAATGAATTCATTAAACTATTGAATGACTACGACTGCAATGAACAATTTCAATCTTGTCAAGTGAGTTCGAAGGGTAAAAGGAGTGAAGGCCAAAACCCTACCACAATTAATGACCCGGATTTGACCCCGATGGGATAGTCCCAGATACTTTCTGCTTTCTGTTCTATTTAGCGTGTGTAAGCTTAAAAAGGCACATAGGTGGGTCAATGCTTACCGTATAGTGTCTCGTGGACACCAATAAGCACCTAGAAATGATAGTTCGGCTCAAATTTATCGAAAATTTTCTATTCAAGAATACCCCATGCATTAAAGCGGCCATGTCGATTTCCAAAATTCCAAGGGCGATCAGACGACAGCGAAATCTACACAAATTAGAGACATTGAATGTTAAGGTTAGAGAACGAACTAATTACGCTTGTCACCGATAACAGCTATATTATTGATTTCAGAAGCAAAGAGAAACAAGGGGAAGAATATGCAGGAGCATTTACCACAAAAATTATCTAAATAAAATAAATAAATTTGTGGAAAAGTTTAATTCGTATTCTCCCAAAGTGATGACATGGTTCTTGGCCTTGACTACGCGCATTTCATTTATACTTCATTTTACCCAGAGGCCCCTGGCGGATAGCTGTGAAAACTTCTGATGAAACTGAAAATACCTCTTTCTTTTGGAGGGGGCGTATATATATTGGTCTACTTCAAGTTCATACCCGATAAAAAACAAATAGGAAAACCAGGCTTGATTCGTTGTGAAAATAAACGCCACCTCGATTCATGAACCATGAAATATCTAATAAAGTCGCGACTGAATCTCATTTATTATACCAATTTTCTAATTTGTTTGTCCGGGTGCGTTAAACATTTATGCTGAATTCTTGAATGGTATTGTTTCGCAACTTGGCGATGATGTTAAAAATAAAGACGCCACCTTATACTATGTTAGCAATCTAAGAAACGATATTTTGTTTGTGCAGACGCTCAATTTGTTATGTCGAAGATTTTCAATTTTGTGGTATTATTATTAGTTGTAATAATATGTAGATATGAAACATTATGCCAAGAAACGGAAGATTCGGAGGGGTAAGTAGTTCCCGCTTTGTTTGGTCTGCGGATGACCTTTGACTTAGGCCTAGACATGTAGGTCAGTGAACTTTCCCGGGACGCTCAAAAGTTGAGATTCATGGATTTTGATTTTTGGAGAACAAACGTGCATGCTTCGGTCGGGTAGTCGAGAGGTTAGCGTGTTCTCCTCGTGGCTCGTGATCGCGGTTTCGATTCCGGCCGACACCTTCGGAATTTTTCGGGCGAGAGAAATTCCTTAGCGCGCCTTCTTTCGGAATAGAAGTAAAAGAGACCCCTTTCCTAGGACAGCCTAGGTTAGGCAAAATTTCCAGGTCGCCTTCTGGGGGGTGTTTTGAGGAGTTGAATCACCGGTAAACCCCCTTAACAATATTTTTTAGGTTAGGTATGATTTCCAGGTCGCCTACCTGGAGTTTTTTAAAAATTCACTGAAGTGTATACACAACAGGAGTTTATGTACTCTTGGTGCTTAGGCACTATGTGAGAGGCACATTTTAAGGTGTTCAATCAACGGTGAACCTCCTTAACAAACATTTTATACATCTTATTACATTGTGAACAGGAACTAAAAAGCGCCACGTACATAAAGTTTTATTTTTTGTCTCTGAAAACCCAATGGAAAACCTTAAAATACAATGATTTGTTTTAATTTTCCTCGTTGACTTTGCCCAGTCGCCAATATATTTACATTTTTCTGATTGCAAACGCCCATTTGATGAATATCTGTCATACCGAAGGTCACACAGACTACAATATTCACCACAAAAAAAGCTCGAGTTCTACGGATGTTGACCTTTGTTGGTTTACAGATTATTTCTGTTTTGAAAACAGCTCCTCCGCTTTTTCTAAGAATTCTTGACTGATACAAACGTCATCACATGGAGATTGGGCATCAACAGCCCAAGTCGGAAATTCTTGAGGCTTATAGTCTCCGTTTTAACTCAGATTTAACTTGCAAATTGTATCTAAAATGAATTCGAGTCTGCGGTTATTCCTGCTTGCAATGGCAGTTGCCTTGGCTTTTGGGGTTGATGATGATTTAATTTCTCGGTAAGTTCACCAAACTGTGTGGGTGGAAAAATCATATAAGATAAATATGACATTTGTGAAATTATTGTGCCAATTGTCCAATTGGAACACATTTTTATCAACTTGCAGCAATATATTTCTTTTCTTTTACGAATCAACCTTTCATCTAATTTATAATTTTAATTTATAATTATAATTATTCATGTACAACTCGTCGTAGCGCAGTTGGTTTAGCGACTGGCTGTGGTTCGGCGGTCCCGTGTTCAATTCCCGGCGCGGGCTCTCGATTATTCGATCCTGGGGTACTGGTGAAAATGTGCTTCTCACATAGTGCCTAAGCACCAAGAGGGGAACGGAAACTCCCGTTGTGACCCACTTGAGAATTAAATAATAATAATAAAGAAAAAAAAAGAAAAAAATAACATGAAAATGATTTTTTACATCATGAATAGTTTCATTTGACAAAGATAAATGATTTGTTCCGATTTAAATTGTTTATGAAAAATCAATCACACATTTTAATTTCAGGTTTAATATTTAATTTATTATTTAAATCATGCCAGAAAAATAAAATGTAGTGTAACACTGTCCAGTCACAAATGTGCGATGTCCACCCACCCTCACAAACTTATCAAATTTTTAACTACTTCTCATCCATTTCAGACAACAATGATTTGTAATTTCAACTCATTTGTACGGTTCGGCATTATTAATCTGTTTTCAGGCCTCACCCGCATGGCTCGTCGTGGGATTTCATGGTATTTTCCCAGCAATGGCCTCAAACTGTTTGCACGGCATGGAAGGTATAGATGGTCTAAAATGTGGATATCACCTTCAATAAACCTTTATTGTTGACAAAAACTCTGTTAAGAAGCAAATATTTAGTAAACCATTAATTGCAGGGACCACATATGTTGCTTTATAAATGAGACATTTATTTACAATATTTTAAATTATATAGGATCGGAGTTCGGCCAATGAGTGCAGTGAGCCAAAGGATGTATCGCATTGGTCTGTGCACGGACTATGGTAAACAATTGAATGCAGTATCCAATATTTTTGATGTACTGTCTGGAATGCGAAGGGCATTATAATGAGTATTTTTGCAACTCGCTTTCTCTCTCTCAAGGCCTTCAGTGAGCTCTGGAGAGGGGCCACAATTCTGTAACAGGTCTTGGGCATTCAACATGACCGAACTGGAGGTAAATCACATTAGAAAGAGATGAAAACATAAAAAGGTTTTTAAAAACATTTTTCATAAGTTACGAAATTAAACGGGTTACATATCATTTAGAGCATCCTGACTGAGTTGGAGGAGCACTGGCCAAATATTTACAAGGGAACATCGCTAGCATCGTTTTGGTGAGCAAACGTATCGCTTGGTGTACCAGTACCATGAATCTAATAACAAAGACTATACTTAATCTGACCTTCATTTTTTTAATAAGGGAACACGAATGGACAAAGCATGGAACCTGCGCAGCATCAGACCCACCGATTAACTCTGAGTTGAAGTACTTTTCAACTGGTTTACAACTTGCTAATAAATATAATCTGTTTGCGTGAGTACTGATACATGGAAATGAATAGAATTATTTCACTCATGGCTACTTCAAAGAAATTTGAATTGGAATGTATTGTTTGCTTCCAGAGCCCTGCAAGCTGCTAATATCATGCCTAACCCTGAATCTTCCTACCAGGTCATTATTCGGTTCCTATTAAATACACTAGATTTGAATTGAACTATTCAAAAAGGTTTCTTTGAAATCGTGAATAATTAAGTTTAAAACTTCATTTTCAGCTGGACGATATCAATCAAGTTTTCCTAAAGAGTTATAATATCGACCCAACAATAACTTGCTACAGAGACAAGGTATGATAATTGGTTGTTTGAAATAAGTCATTTTGAAACTGTAGAAATCGAATCGTTCTAACATATCTTTAAAAAATATTTGTTAATAGGAAACGAAGCGATATCTAATCAAAGAAATCCGAGTTTGTCTTGCCAAAGATCTGAGCCTAATTAAATGCCCTGAACCATCAAAAAACATGTTGACAGATGACGAGGGCTGTTCAAAAGATGGTGTGGTTTATTATCCTCCCATCGTGCCTACTGTTTTTGAGAAAAAAACTGAGCTCTAAAAAATGAATATTTTTTTAAATAGATTTTGAAATGTTTAGAGCAAAAGAAAGAAAAGAGAGGGCATCCATTTATTTATTGATCATTGGTTTTTGTAAAATTTAAAATATACCTAATCACGAACTCAGATAATGTTACATTTTTTTTTCAAATCTGGCGAGGTTCCTTTTATAACCCCGTTATTACATATCGATCAATTAGGCCAAGAGGGTTCCTTTTATTTATTTTAAGCATCGGAACTGTGCTAAAATTATTTTACGAGAACCTCATATTTCTTGAAAGATATATTTTTGCTTTCAAAGATAGATATAAATATTTACTTGAGATTTATCCATTTACAAACTGGTTTATTGCTCAATAACTTATTTCGCACATAGTATTTACATTTTGCAGATAACCTATTTATTTGTTCCTTTCAATTACAGTCATCTTACTCAATGACTACATGTACATAACTAAAGATTTGTAAATAAAATGTTTGTCTCAAACTCATGCCAATGGTCTCTTCTGTGCCAGTGGACTCCTGTCATGATTTATGCTGGTTGGTGCGAAATCACAAAGTTTTCAGATTTTTATTAGAAGCTAGGACAATGAAGATAATAAGATTGATCGAATTTGAACAAAGTATTCCACGCATATTTAATCCAAGCATGCTTGAGCAGGGTGCATTTATACTTTGGAATAAAATCGGAGCGGCAGTGCTAAATAACACACACGAAATGCTGCGCTATCTCCAAGAGTAATGGAATGTCCTGGAGCGTGGTGCGTTTTAATTTCAAACCATTTGGCCACGCGATCAGTATTCAGGTAAGCTCATTTTTTGCCTTAATCTCACCGGTGTGATTTCTCAAGTGAGCTGAAGCATGCTCACGGTGGAATAAGGGTATAATTGTCTTAAGAACTATCGATAGTTACGAAACTATCGCCCATCTTTGATTCTTTTAAGAGTGATGAAATTTCGTGGTGGCATGTTCCAGAATTTAAATTCATCAGTGCTGCGCACAGAAACATGAGGGTTGTGTTGAACCAGTTGAAAGTCTAGGAATAGTTCCAGCCTCATTGTTTCCCTGGTCGTGTCGGTTCTCTCGGTTTCTCGCCGGATCGTCTCCTGTCTTATCGTTTGGCCAGTGCCGGCCTGCAGGAAGTCATGGAACCCGACCTGATCCAGCAAGCTGTGACCACGTCCGCCTTTACCAAACTCTGTCCCTTGCCCGATGAGATAGGAAAGAGCGTCAAGGTGATCGCTATCAACGACCAGATACGAGAGCTTCAGACTATCCTGCGAGACAAGTAAGGTTCAACGACACACGAGGCCATGCTTTTTCGCCTTCGTTTTTACATTGATCCGCAAGCGGGAAATTGCATTCACGTGTATAGAGTTAATCGTTATGAGCGTTTGGTGCGTTCGGCTTATTGGCCGATGATGCGCTATTTCGTTTATGTAGCCCCAGCCAATGTTGTACGCGCAATCTATCACAATTTGAATTAGTATATCATGTGTGAATGTCATCTGCACCGCAGCCGCCGCTCATTTATTGAATTATCGGATACAGGAAGATTGATCTTTGGTCTTAGTTTCCTCGAAATGCCATATTTAGTCCAACGGGACACCTAATGTTGAGATGCGAACGATACATAACTTTCGATCCAATATGCAGTCGAGAGAACTAGTTTTTCTTTAGTTGCAGTGTTAAATAATATATGCCCTCCTCTGGTCGGGTCAGCTCTGTTTCATCCGGACCAATGTAAATAAATGTTGTACGTTTGTAATTCGTATATTTTTGTCTTTTATTTAGGAACACGATCAGGAGCGATTTCATTTTCTATGCCGATAGATTGGTACGCAAACAATCCTATTTCAAATAAAATAAATGTATTTGAATGGTTTTAAGTACTACTGTACTTATCATCTGCTTTTATCATTGGCGTGATTTGCGTAGTGTCTCCATTAATGCTTAGAACTTTCATATTGAACAGAAAAATTGACTTCACATCAAAAACTTTTACTGTAATTTTTTAGGTGTTTTTAGGTAAGTCAAAAAGAACGAATTGTTTGCTTGAACCCATTCAAGCAAACAATTCGTTCTTTTTGACTAACCAACGTACACGAACTCCTATCATTAATGGAGAACTATTGTTGGTGTAGAGTTATTTTATCTACTGCCGTATCAATTTTTTTTATCATGTAGACACCATTTAACACGAGAATCGGAATATTTTTATTCGACGTTAGTGTCAAAACATGATAAAAAGAGTAATCTGTTTCTGATGTTTAATAGATTCGTTTAGTGGTCGAGGAAGGACTTAATCAACTGCCATACAGCAAATGTACCGTCACTACACCAACAGGTAATTTTTACACACATTGGTTGATATTCTACACACTCACTAAAGACGTTTGAGACAAAAGTTGATTTGGAAATAAAACACTGTTATTTTCTCATTTTTTACCCAAACAGGGTGTCTCTACGAGGGTCTGAGGTATGAGAAAGGAAATTGTGGTGTGAGCATTGTACGAAGTGGTAATTGTTTTTTTTTGTTATTGAACTTTCAGTTACGTTTATAAGTTAGTCGAGCATCTTCGGATTGTACGTTGACATCTAAATATTAGACGCTAATGTCCTGTCAAGTTTCTTAACACGTGACCTTTACTCTTTGTCCCCGATAGGGGAAGCCATGGAACAGGGTCTTCGTGACTGCTGTCGTTCTATTCGCATAGGCAAGATCTTGATCCAAAGTGACGAAGACACACACGAAGCCAAAGTGGTTTACGCCAAATTTCCAGAAGACATTCTGAGCCGAAAGGTCTTACTGATGTATCCAATTATGAGTAAGTATGCCTCACGACAATAATCCTTTAATATCGTATCAAGCCATTGAAATTATTCATTATTTTGGATTTCGTTAATTAAAAATCGAGTGTTTGTTTATTTTCGAATTTTCCTGCTTTATAGTTGCATACTCTCGATGCATTACTCATTTTAGAAAATTGAATATTTTTATTTCAGGTACTGGTAACACCATGATTAAGGCTGTTAAAGTATTGAAAGAGCACGGTGTTCCTGAAGACAACATAATAGTCCTGAATTTGTTTTGCACGCCACATGGTAAAAAAAAATTTTTTGAACCCCAACATTCTTCTGTTGACTCTCGCTTCTTTCAACAGATGATAATCAGATCCAGACTGATAATTGGACTAAATCTGGATGGGATTATTATCTTGTTATGATCTTCACATTCTATTGTAATGCCTTTTTGGGTTGGTGACTGGCTTTTTTATTTTTCTGTTTTCTCATGTTAGCGGCTCGATCGGTGATCAGTGCGTTTCCGGGCATGACCATACTGACATCAGAAATACATCAGGTCGCGCCGAATCATTTTGGACAGAGGTATTTTGGAACTGATTAATGAGCAGACATTCTTAAAGCTGGAAAAGAAAACTGGATCTCACTATCATTGGCTGCGGGGCTGCAAATTGATAGATTTGGATGATTGAGTGAATTTGCTATTTTTTGTTTGTCGTAAACATTTACTCGGAAAATCAAGTACGTAGGTTCGCACATGTAGATCGTGTTCGCGGGATCGGTTTATTTATTTATTATTCATTATACTTGTCCATGCATAATTATTCGAAAGTGAATCAAGAAAAATGATATTTCTGTTTCGCTAATTGTGCATGCGTTACTTTATTTATTTTTCATTATCTTTAGACTCATTTATACAGAAATTGAGCTATTAAAATATCATGAATCATAAAATTAGATTGAAACTGTTTTTTTAATAGAATTTTTCAGGGTAGTCGGTAATGCATAAATTTCACGTTTGTTGGTTAGTTTCAGGAGGATCAAGTACAACCACGAAAAAAATTAGAAAATCGTTAACTAGTCCACGGCTTGCGCCATCTGTGACGACTACCTCAACTAAGTTGACGCAATCGTATAATTATCATTTTGCGTATATTTTCGCGATCGTAACCGCATCGATCCAGTTCGGCGATTATTTTTATGAGCATTTTCTGTTGTTTCTTTGCTCGCGAACTATTTATTATACTTAAGATGACCATCTAATCACTGCAGAGGCTTATACCCTCTACCACTCATGTTAACTTATTTATGCATGAGGCGTCTAGTTTTTATAAAAAATTATTTGAGACGACCGTGACATTTGATTCAGACTGTTGTCTCATTGTTGTGTTTGTAGAATATGTGCCATTATAAACCCCTTCAAGCGGTAGTGTCGTTAATTTGCATAATAAATATTTCATTAATTCAAAAAATCTATCTCCATTTATAAACAATATTCAAACACACCAAGTTCGCACGAGCTTCTGCATTTATGTATTCGATTGGAAAAAGTCATTTAGCTTCGTGTGATCGTAGTTGTCGAGAATCTGCAGAAGAGTAGGAACTCGAGTCTTCATGTTCATGCCCTTGAATTTAAATTTATCTATGTAGAGGTCAGTGACCATACCTGAAACGAGACATTGTTCGGGTCAAAAGTTTGAATTATCTACCAATACTATGATGAACATGTTTAAACAATAACTTGTGGTTTCACACGTGTTTTGAAAAATAAACTATCAAAATGAATTCAGTGAAGGATACCTATTGCTGAATTGTTATTTAAATATTACCATACAATCTTTCCAAGTAGCTTGGTTGCTTTTCGTATTCTTCCAGCAAGTCTTTGGACGAACGAAGTATGTCCTCGTATTCTGCGGTTAAAAAGGAAGCGTCACCTTCGTGCAACTGAAGTTCCTGAACAGATAAACGATGCATTTGAATAACATATTAATTTCCCCGGTAATAACAGAATAGATCAAATTGCAATTTCGTTTGTAGATTTAAAATTCGAATGGATAAGCTGGACCGATTCGCATCTACATTTCTACCTTTAATGGTTCGATGAGAGCCACCTTTTTGGACAAAGTAAACTGATGTTCCAATAAAGGATGAATTAATCGCAGTGTATACTCTATGCTGTCGTTGTTGACGTCTAGAATGAATTAGGAAAGAGCAATAATAATAAGTGATACATTTTTTTAAAGGCTAACCAACAATTTTTAAATTATATAGCATTGACCAAGGATATACAAGTAAAAAAAACTTTACTCCAAGCGATGTAACTGAAGCACGAAACATTTTTTATTTTAACAGCCAATTCCTAAGTCTTCCACCCGAAATAGGCATCGTTCGACAATCGGTCAAATAAATAGATAATTATTTAAAATTTGAGAAACTTTGATAGACAATGCATCCGAACCTTTAGAAAATGGACATATGCAGCAACAATAGGTCAACTAAACTAATCTTGTCATTTCAGAGAGTTCAAAACCGGGTACACCATTCCATGGAGTGTGCACGGGCGGGACTGACCACAGCTGATGTCCAGTCGAATTTTCTTCTTGGTCGCCTCCTTGGTGAGTACATCCTTGAGAATGGAGATGGTGGATAGGTTCTCTGACTTGAAGGTCGCCTCGCCTTTGCTGTAGTTGCAGTGTAATCGCGTCTTCAGGAAGGTGGACACGTAGACATAGCTGGCTGAGCCACCGGTCGGCGGGCGTTCCGGCAATTCAGGTAGGCAGAACACCACCCACGAGTGGATCTCGGCTAAGCTGAATGGGCCTCGTAGCGTCAGAGAGTTGAGTGGTCTAGCCCCAATGAATAATATTAGATATTACTATCACTCAGAATTGTTTTCTTTTAATAACAGCAATTCGGCGCATTATAGGCACTATTCAAATGCCGAGTTACAAATTAAAAATGGGCGAAAGATCGATAGAATAAAATTGATTTTACCCCACTTCTTCACTAGAAGGGCTCCTTTGATGCAGGGAAAGCGGCTTGATGTGGTACTGGCGCAGTTGACAACACTTTGGCTGCAATCTTGGTGTGATGTATACCTGAAGCATTCCATATTGGCCTTCGATGGTTCTTATTTTGACCTCGAGTCTGGTGGTATTGGCTTGGCACCGGTACGTAGCGAGGAGATAATTCCCACTCTAAAACAGGAATACACCACCTCGACCGTAAGCAATCTTGTCACATATTTGTTAACTTGGCATATATTTGCAGCCCTTGACAATTCAATACCTCCGGAGCACATTTGCTGAAGCTGACGACGGCAGAGTTCTTTTCCACATCTAGTAAATCAATCGGCACGTTACTCTAAAAAATAAAGTGACATTTTCAAATTTGGTTTATTGCAATTCTAATTTCCAGTTTAAACGATATCCATGCAACATTAATTCAGTCATGAACGTCGCGCTATAAAAAAAATATACTTAACATTTTTTATATCTAATATAACATCTGGTATAAGATAAGTCCGCGTCTACCATTCTTACAACCCTTGCTATGAAGATAAAAAAATATCGAGAATACCTGCAAAAGAACGTGGTCAATAGCAGTAACAGTTTCAATTGACAAGACGTAGGACGCATCATTCTGACATAAGCTGAATTTATCGTTTATGTTCAGCGGAACTGTGGTCGAAAAGCCTCCTCTCTCCTGCACGGTCTGCTGGAATTTCTCCTTGGCCGTCATTGCTTTCAGCTGCAATTCTTCCAATTCGGTTCTGACAAAAAAATGATGATCAAAATTACAGGTGTATCTATTTTTTAATTGGCGTTTAACGGTGCAAGCAAACAATCGAAGAGGTGCAAAAAACAAAACTTACTGCAGGCACTGCAATTTTGCCCTTAAACTAGCAGCCGAATTAATATCATAGACTTTTGGTGAATCGAGTGCATCTTTAGCTGATAAGTGCATACCACTAACATTGCCTAAAACAAAAATATGTAGTTGCTTTGAGCAGGAAGTCTCATAAAACCATATAGTGACATAGAAAATACCAACTGGCATATGATTAGCAGAAATTGTTAATAAGAAAAACAATGAAACGTTTTTTGACATACAAAATTATATTTTATGTTTATGTTATTATATTATCCTCAACTGTTGAATTTTTTGTTTCGCTTCTTGGGATATGTAGTGCTTACTCGTGCATATGATTAGCCAAAATTGTGAATTAATAAGAAAAACAATGAAACGTTTTTTGTGACACACAAAATTATATTTTATGATTACCTCAACAGTTGAATTTTTTGTTTCGCTTCTTGGGATATGCAATGAGCTGTAGACTCGACCCCTTGAAACTTGTCTATTGGTTCTGACGTAAGACCCACCACCCATCCTGGTACGTATCAGAATTATGAATTAGGAGTTTAATCGAAAGTCGGAAATTATTAATGGGTGAATCATAATTTAAATCAAGATACTTTAAATATTGCTCGTACCTGAGTAGGTAGCCACTGCTATTTCTCTGAATGCGCTGTTAGATACTGATCCACCTTGGACCGAAGTCACGCTCTCTGTGCAAGTCTGAAACAAATTGTATTTGCACTTTTTAATATTTTTTTTGGTTTTTAGGAGACTCGGATTTTACGAGCTGTTAGAAGGAGGCAGGTTTCATTGGCAGGCTTGACCGTGCAAATAATAAAAAGCTTACGTGAGAATATTTTAACTTTGGAACGTCTCCTTCGATGTACGAATACACTTCCACTTGACCGTCATCTCTTCCGACAAGCAAATCTTTGACGCCATCCCCAAACAAATCGTAATTATCCATACTGTTGATGCCTAAGAAAGGGCGAGGATAACAGGAAAAAAAACTGATATTAATAACGGATGCAGCAAACATTTATAACATCGTTAAAATAAGTTTATAATAATAAAAGAAATAATCATATGTTCTTATTAGATGTTGCGTGTTTAGTATTTTATAAATAAATTGTTTAGAAAAGTGAAAGAAACAAAACTAATTTACCTCCATGACTTTTTTCATCTCCTATGCACCAATCATGGCGAAATAGATTGCTAGACAAATCGGACACAAAATGTTCAATTTCGCAATTAACGCAGACAAAGCAACAAGACCAATAAGACTTAAAATTCACAACATACGGTCCAATTGTGATAAGTCCAATTTTTCCGTTGCTCGTACCATACAAGACATCGTCACTTTCTTCCCCTGGAAAGAATGAAAATATCACAAATATTAAAGAAAATTACAATACTGAATATTATAGTGCAAGATTGTGCTTTAGTTGTCCTTTGAAACTAACCTCCATCGCCATAACACAGAGTTAAACAGGACGGTGAACCTGCAATGTCGACTTCATATAAAAGTTGGGAATCCTGTACAGATAAATAAACCGAAAAATTGCGAGTAACACTCCGTTAAAAAGGGGATTTTAATAGTCTCTCAAATACAGTATATCAAAATAAAATTGAATGGAAGGAAAACCAGGAACAAACTCGAACCTTCAGAACTCTCAAAGCGCGATCCTGACAGGCCAAAATCGGTACGAGCGTGCCGACTTTTTCCCGCGGCAAGCAAATAATATCGTGGATCTTATCTCCTGCCAGATAGTAATTGGTATCATGGCAGTCGACAAAGTGGTTGTAGACGAAATTTCCGCATACCATCAGATCGTTTCCGCTCACATACCTAAAGTCAAAATTTAGAAACTTATTGAAAAATATATTATGGAAATTTGATTAAGGCTTTGTGGCAATTCGTGATCATACTTACATTTCTTGTATAGTTTCCGTCAAATTGGTATCAAATCCAAGGAACTGCTTTCCCTTCTTGTTGAACCCGCGTACTTCATTTCCACAGGCCACAAATACTTTGTCTAAAACTGATCCCACAGCACCACCCAGACACAGAGACGAAATCTTGGTGCCTGGCAGAGTCTTGAATGCATACTAAATCAGACAGACATGTAAGCCTTTATTATTTCCAATCAACTGTAGGCAACCGCACTACTGGCGTTTTGTACTGGGCTACGACGGGTCGCGCAATATTATAATAGAAACTCTCAAACAATATTGAACGGACCAATTTCGCATAAAACAGGTATACTTGCATTAATGTCACCGCGTTTCACGGAAAAACAATGAAGGATTCCTTCGTGATCGCCAATAGCCACCTTGAACGAGAGAGATACGTTAAACGACTTAACATTCACGACAGTGTGTGCACATCGAGGAGTCGTAGTTGGAGTGCTAACGATACAATACCTTCTGTGTGCCCCTACCAGATGAACTAGATATTAGCTTCATGGTTCTCGGCGACGTCACACCAACCTATACAAAACGACATGTTCAAAGAAAGTTAGGTTGCATAAATTGCTACCAACTAGAGCTGCACGATTGATACACAGCAGCATAATCACAGACAAGCGAACACACTCTAAAAAGGGTACGTCTAAGCCAATCTGACGTTTTGTGGACCAAAAAATGTTTGATTTTATTCCGAACATGGATCATTGCATGAGTTTCCACGTTCTTACCTGCAAGAAATCGACACTGTTGAGCTTCAGATCCATTTGACATCAAGATTCTTGATCAACAAAATACGAAACTATTGTGTTGATTTGTTTTTCGGTTGCTATGGACAACGAAAATGAGTCTCGCGTCGTCGCCAGTAGATGGAGTGATCGTCGCCGCCGTGTGCTGCCACCTACTGTTAAAATCTGAATTAAAAATTGAAAAGGCTCCCATCTGGTTTGACCCAAAAGTTCGGAGTTTCTCTGGATTTGAAATGGCCTTTTCTCCTTTTATTCGACAGCTAAATCGGCTGAAAGTGTGTTCCAGATACGCAGCGATTGTTTCGGATCGCGGAAATGCCGTATTTCAGTTCAGCGAGGTAATTAATCCATCGTAAACGGTGCTCATTGATCTAGTAGGAGCCCTGCTTCGGTAACAAAACCGTGTGAGGCAATGCTAGGGCTCGTAATCACTTAGCTGGACCTGGTGAGCTAAGAGCAAGGACCAAAGTCAGTTTGTTAGACAAGAGAGTGTTTCATTAAGCAAAATTCAAATCGTTTAATCATTTGGTGTTTCCGTAGGTTGTTGGACAACGAACCATGTGCGTGGTGACGGGGGCGCCACCATCGCCCGACAAAACCAAAACAAGTACTGCGGTCATCACGTCTGGCCCGGCCCAGACGGAAGTGAAGATCAGCAAAGCCATGAAGTCCTACTTGCAGAGGGCGAAAGACTACGGTAAGTTTGGATGCAAATCTATAACTTCACTTCGGTCTACGGAAGACCAATCTTACATGAATGTGTGCTTTGGGCGCGTACTGCAGAAACAATATTCTTGACATCTGATTGTTTTCGCAGATGAGTTCATGGCCGTTCAACTGGACGAATACGAAATAGGCAAACGTCATCTGGCCAACATGATGGGTGAGAATCCTGAAACTTTCACCCAGGACGACATTGATGTAAGATGATCTGTATACCGAATTGTTTCCGCGAAAATATGTGCACCTGCACATTGTGTATGTTTCATTTCAGAAATTAAGAAATTAGGATTTAAAAAGACGGTTAAGAAGGGGTTGGTAAAAGACAAAAAGTGTTTTTTGCACATTTTTCTCACATATGAAGCTGAGGGCAGCAGAAAAATAGGAAGACCACGCATGGTTGGGGCTAGAAAGAGTTCATGATTAAACTTACAACAACTACGAGAGGCAGGACTCGATCGGAAACATTGGAGAGATTTTATCTTGTGGTTCACCAGAGGTCGAAAACGACTTGACGACACATAACATATTTTTAATATTTTGCGCCGGTAAAGTCTGATTTGTTCGTTTTTTTCGTTTCTCAGAGAGCCGTTGAATACCTAATGCCATCAGGAATATTCGATCTTAAAGCAAGGCCAGTTTTTAAGGTAAAATTCCATAATTTCACTTCAGTACTCTAGTCGTCAAAAACTAATCGTCACGAATCGGTTAGCATTTTGTAAGGGAAAATTTGAAACTTATCATGGACAATTTTGCCATTATCTTTACGACAATTTCAGCATCCTCTGAAACTGTTTCCTAAACGTAAAGCCGCCGAATTTGACTATTCAGGAAGTCCGTTTCACCATTTGTTCTACACTGGGAAGCCGAATTTTTATGAAAGACTTAATGCAAGTATATTTCTTGAAGATTGATATATTTATTTTAGCCAATAATTGTTGCACAACCATCTCGCTTCGTAAACATAAAGAATAAAAATAAATGTATTTTTCGCTCCTGCTTAGGCAATAACCGAAAAGACCATCGAGCTTAATAAATATGAAGACAAAATGATCAGCAGCGGAACTGTCACAGCCGACGAAAATCAAAAGTTGTGAGTTGTAAAACCTGGCTCCTTTTATGTTGATTGAAGTACACCCGACAGGTCTGGCCACAAATTAACCCTGCAGCTGTCGCTGCATTTTATAATTGTGGAAGTCTGAATTAAAAACTTGTGAACTCAAGTAGTCAATAATCACAGTGACGGTTGCAATTTCTACGTGTGCTTGATATTCTATTAGTACATACTGTATATATTAATGCTGCATTATTTAAATACATTTTTTAGGATTCTCAGTGGTATCGAGTGGTTAACTAAAACGGAGTTGGAACAGCATTTGATCGAAAGAATTCATGACGATGATGTGAGTGGTCAAGGAACTTGCCTGAAGCAATTTATCTGAAGATATTTATAAAGCAAACATATATTCACAGTATATGTTTTATTTTTCGTTGCTATAAAATCATATTTTCTTGTTTCAGTACGAACTATTTCTCAACTGTGTCAAAAGGTTGGTGGCACATCCGTATTCCTCGAGAGAGAAGACGTTCATCACTTCTTTCAGCAAACCACTCATCGCCAAAACATTGACAATGCATATAGAACCTGTAAGAATATTTCAACTTCTAATTCTACATAAGAAATATTAAAACACTTATATCATTGTCTCATTGATAAAAGTAAATAAACCATTATTTATTTTCAGTTGAAATACGACGAATTTCAAAGGCCATATATGAGTGCTATCGGTAAGACTCGCAATTCATTTTATATTAATTGAACAAATATGATTATTTAACGTTGTTGAGATAAAAATATGGTTATTTAAAATTAAAAATTTATAATTCGTAGATTCCACGTTCATATATATTAAATTTGGCTCGTTCAAATGGAATTTAAATTAAGTTTGAAGAAGCAGAAGAAATGCGCAATGTTACCCAATTTCTAATGTGATTGATTCGCGATTCCAAAAATAATTTAACATTGAGTTGATAATTCTAACAAGTGCTAAGTGAAACGCAAATACAAATTGAGAATGTGATTTGTACAGGTTTACGCAAGAGGAGCGTGGCCAATGTGACTGTCCGGGGTAACGGTACCGGCAAAATTACCATCAATGGCCGCGACATCACCTTTTTTGAAGGCATACAAGCCAGGTACAGGAGTGATATATTTAAATTTATTTTAAAATCGCGAGATCATTTTCTTTTGGTTAATCAAACTCTGATTTATAACAGGGAGCAATTGATGTTTCCAATGCAATTGGTCGACCGGCTGAACCAGATGGACGTGGAAGCCCATGTGCAAGGAAAGGGATTCTCTGCCATGTCTGGCGCCATCCGGCACGGCATGTCTCAGGCCCTCTGCAGTTTCATCACTAACGAAGAAATCGAACGACTTAGATTAGGTGAGTCAGTGATGCAATCTTTTGCGTGTGGCTGGTTTAAAAGGAAATATTTTTTTAAACTAATTTTGTAATAAAAAGTAATGGGGCTGGAGCGCCTTGAATATAACCATTTAATTAAATTATAACCAAATTTCATCAAAACTTATGGGGGCTTCGCGTCGAAACCAAATTTCATGCTGAATTACCAATGCAAATTCGATTTAAAATTTTTCATTGCAAATTAATTGATAATTATTTTTATGTTTGGTGATTCTGTGCTCGATGAATTTTGTTTTAGAAAAAACATTTTGCTTCAAGGAAATGGAAATATTTGTTCAACATTTTGAACCTTTATTTTAAAACTTGTGCGATGAAACTTTTAAGTTTTTTTCAATATTAGGTCGACTCAATAATCTCTTCTGATTTTTTACCACGATAATTCAGTTTAATGTTCCACACGTTAAACGGTACTTTTAGCCGCATATACCAGCATTTGAACAATAACAACGTTCTTATGATGATTTGCAAGGACAATTTGATATAATCCCTGCACAGTAGAATGTTCATCTCTGATTTATATATAACAAGAGGGGTTCCCAGCTTTGCCTGGGTTTACAGTAACCACCAATGAAATAAAAAATTAATTGTTTAAATTTACC
>JAQGBY010001268.1:0-30969 GCA_034698785.1 Mycogona germanica
AGTTGTCGGTATCGGATTTTAGGTTTAGCAAGCCGTTGCCTCGTACGAGGCTAAAATTGCCCATCGCCATTTTATCCGCGCTACTTTTATTCAGCGCTACACTAACATGGGAACGGAGGAGGTGGTGGGGGCACCTGTAGAGCACGGCATGAACTCACTCCTTCCCTCCACTCTTATCTCGCTATCGTGAGGGGGGTCATTATTGATATCAAAATATTGACGGCGGCGTTTGTAGACGCGCTGCCCCTATGGGCACAGCGATGGCCTACACCAACCAGCGCAATGTTCCATTGATGGGCGCGACCATGATCATAAAACAACTTTCGAGGAATTTCATAACACGGCAGAAGTTGATCTGATGGGAGATGAAGGAGGGAGATGAGGAAAAGGGGTGAGGGTGGGAAGCAACCGAGTAAAAACATGTAGTGGTTTGAAGAAAATGAAAGTGCGCAGAACTGAAGCCAACCAATTGTAGTTCTTCGAGCTTTTTTTTTAAAAAATTTAGTTCATAGAGCCGGTATTTTTTTACATTATGCTATGTTGTTGTATTACGATTTACGAGGATCATTATATTTGGGCTGGGTTGGATTGGGGTTGGAACTAATTGAACAAATAGCGGTCTTGATCCAATATTTAAAATAGAAAAAAATTTAGTTCATAGAGCCGGCGATTTTTTTAAATTATGCTATGTTGTTGTATTACGATTTACGAGGATCATTATATTTGGGCTGAGTTGGATTGGGGTTGGAACTAATTGAACAAATAGCGGTTTTGATCCAAACCCAAATAAGTAAATAAGCATTTCATTTTATTTTTTTAAATTAGAGGTTGGACAAAGTTGTACGTATTTTTAAAAGTTCACTGTCTAGCAAAATGGCGACAAAGGTGTACAATATTGCCTCTTCACCCGCAACACCAGTTGAGTTCATTAAACAGTACTTTGCCGGGAGTTGCATCACACACACAACACACAACACACACGAGGTAACGATCCAATCACCTTGGCGGTTCAGCAATCATGCTGCGCCAGTTGAGAAACGCAATTACGAGAACACAGGACGTGAGCATCGTCAAAAATGATCTTTGCAGAAAGTGCCTAACGAGTAGCTGTCAAACCCATTATCCCAGACGTTGACGGCTCTCTAGCTCGTTGATAGCCAAAATGTATCTCCGAATTACTCTCACAACAACTCACCCGAATATAAAGATATTTTTAAACTTCGTAATTGCATTTGTTGCAGCACCCGCTTATATTTTTTGGTGACTTCTAATACTGAGCATGTAATGCCGACGAAGAAGTTGCAAGAAATTATCAAATTTTCGCATTTAAAAATGCTTTTAGATCTTAGAAATTCCCAATTTTGAAACTACAAACAGCTTGTAATCGGCGGCCGAAACGAGAGAAAAAAATCGCGAAATACAAGTAATATTTTTACGATTGAACAAATCATCTAAAATTTATTTTCTTTGTCGAGTTTTCTATTTTAGGAAAGTTGTGCAATGTTGTGGCATTGTCGAAACGGCTGTGTGGGGAAAACACAGATGGCAATTAGCTATGCAGGTATGACAGCTGTATCGTACACACTACGCCACCTCGGCACCTAGGAGCTAATTACTCGGTTTGCCCTACGATCTCTGACCTCTCCCATAAACATGGAACGGTGATTACAATCCAATCCACTCGGGAACATCCAAAAACATCACCTCTGGGGGTGACGTGATCTCTCGGCGCCACAATTATCGGCACGCACGTTTGGGATCATCCATCCCTCCTTCACTATTATAGCCCCCCCCCCTCTGCCGAATCTCTTCCACCACCCAATATCTCCCGCACCTCACATGAAAGTAGTGGACGGCGTTGGAAGACTCGCCTGTGACCTGTGGCAAGGGAGGAGGGGATGGCATATTAAGATTCACGATCGAGAGAAATTCCTTAACGCGCCTTATTCCTTCGGAATGGAAGTAAAGCCGTGGGACCCGAGCCTGTACGATGTCAGGTACACGTTATAGATCCCTACCTGGGTAGCTTATACTAAGCCTGGGCTAGGCAAAATTACCAGGTCGCCTCCTGGGGGGGCTTTGAGCGGTTAAATCAAGCGGTATACCCCTTAACAAATAATAATAAAAAATGATTCACGATCGTTGCGAGAATGAGCCTCGTACAAGGCACGAAGATCGACCTCTTGAATATTGTGATAATTTTAATTTTAAATTCTGACCGAGGGACACTTTCGATTGCAATGCGACTTCCTTTGCAAATGTGGTTATTAAAAAAAGTACAGAAAGTGTTTGTGGGTTCGACTCAAGTCAAGGTTAATCCCTAATGAATGTGGGTGTGGCAAGGGGGACTCCGTGGAGATGATACTGTCAGGCCCCCAGTTAAATAAAAAATCCTAAGCTGGGTTAATACTTAAATTGACAAACCGCTAGCAAAGCTAGGCAAACTAGGCAACTCTAGATATAATAAAATTTCAAAATACAGTATACAGAGTATTATCAGACATCGACACGAATCAATCAGCAGAGGGATAGTGATCAGATAAATAACCTGTTATTTCTAGATTGCAGTTATGTTGTGCAAGGGCACAATTCCAAGGTCAAACTGATTATATAATCTAATTCCCAATGAGTGTTGTCGAGGTATTGCATCGCGAGCCATTTAACAGAAATCAAACATTTCTTGTCAACACTTTAGCGAAAGGAACGACGAAATTTGGGGTCAATTTAAGCACATTTATGACGGACGACAATTAGAAGCCAGCCCCCCCCCTTTCATCGGTCCCACCAGCTCGACTAGGATCACCTGAAATTATGAGCGCAAGCTCCAGAGTGTGCCACAAATGACGTCTTCCAATGAGTCAGCAATTTCGTCATCGAAAGACAATTCTTCAATAACAAAAGCAGGACGAGGAAAATTGAAGCTGGAATTGTGAAAAGGAAAAAGGTTGAATCATTCAGAACCACCAGAATAAATAAAATTATATAGATACGCACACAAAAAGAGATACAAGTTACCGGCTGCGGTACTTTTGCTTGGCATCTAAATGCACTTTATATGCTAAAATATAATAGTATAACCGAAGAACAGTCAAAGTAAACACAAGTATATTGTGCCTGTATTTAACTAGCGAGATTGAAATATAAATTTTATTATTTTTAAGTCATCTTCGTTGCCGATTTTGATTGCTGTCATTCGATCCTACTATTTTAGTATAACTGCCATCGGCTCTACTTTTCTATTTTTGAGCACTTCATATGATCAACTAACCCGACCACAGAGAAGATTGTTACATGTCAACGCTTTTGACCGATTTGGCCGCAGTCCCGCAACAATCTAATTCGATAAATACGAAAGTGAAAGCTCCAGATACTTTATCCTTTCTTTCAACAGTACATCTAGTGAACATCACTGGTAGAGCTTCTGATTCTGAACTCCAACTCTGTGCTTCACCGCACATTATCACCAGATTACCCAGGAATAATAACCGAGATAAATCGGATCGGGAATCTGAAGTCGAACCTGGGCACCGCACCACCAAGTCTCTCTCTTAATCAACTTGCTTGCGACGTGACATGTCACCAAAGCTACCCTTACTTTCATCCAAGCTGTCCTGCAACAAAATGTCAGCGCGCTGCAAAATATCGGTAGTATATTTATTGGTACCGGTGTACTGCAATCAATAATTTAAATATTCGTTGATCCTTGACTATTTTTTTTCAGTGAGGGCACCCTTGGCATGTCATATTGATCACGTCGATGATACACTGTCACACAGAGTGACAACGAGTGACATAATGAGTGGGCGGGGATGCGATAGTCACACACGAATCTCTGTCGCGAGGCCTCTACCTGCCTGCAGCCCTGCGACATGACACGAAAGCCTGTCGCTTTGCCGGTGGCGGCTGAAAGACCTTCATTTCCCAACACCCGAGACAGGCTACAGAATGGCAGCGACAGAGCGCAGCGCCGAACGAAGGTCGACCCGTACCTGGCCAGCGTGGCGTGTCCCCCCCCCTCTTCTCCACGCCATACTCTCGTCGTTGACAACTTCGCATAAAATAGGAGCGGTCATGCCACTGCGATATGTCGCAATCTCACCGGGTACATTGTAAATGCGTCCGTTCGGCAACGGTTTCCGCGTAGCCACGGTCTCCGCTTACGCCACTGAATTAATTGAAAATAAAAGCCTTGGAATGTTTTTTTTGCCCACATGAGCGCGACCTTTGATGCCAAACATCAACATTTACGACCAATCTCACGGATTATTTCATCACCAAAATTAATTGTCAAAACTTGTTCCGGCCACGGGCTTACGAGCCCCATGACATAGCACAGTTTGGAAACCCCCACACTTAGTACAAATGTCAGACGTACATAAAATCAGTTATCTTAACATGTACCGAGCTCTCATATTTGCTGACCAAACGTCGCCTTAAAGGTCGAAACGATTCAACAAACCTTCAAAGTGGCACTTCTTGTCGTCATGACAAAAATACAGTTCAATAAAAACATTTAAAAAACAGTTCAAGGATATTGTACGCCGAGTGAACCCGGAAGTACTTGATTCAGATGCACATATCAATAATGGGCATTGTTTAAATATGGCACGTTATATTTCTTACCTAGTATATTGAACCCATTTAAGTACAAATTGAAATGCGTTTATTATTCCTACGCCCATCTCATAATCAAAAGTTCACGAATCTCTGGTGCGACGTAAGTCATGAAACATAAGGTTTTCCCTGAAGTGGGCAGCTGGTCGTCAATCGTGCTGTTATAACAGTCACATATGTTCCGTGCGTGTGCGGGAGTGGTAAAGGGGAGGGGGGAGGGAGTCAGTCACCAATCCTAGGGCCAATGATCGGCTTCACAACGTGACTGATGCTCACACGAGGCTGGCGAACGACATCGAATGATTCGGATACAGAATTATTGGCAAACCCGGAAAGTACGAGTACATTACTCCAATCCGAAGTTTGTGAAAATTTTTCGTGTAAATCTATATATGTTGCAACAGCAGTCACAAATCATTGTTCCGAACCAGGCGTTCCTGGTGTACCGACATCAAAACCAAATAAACATAATTTTGAGTTAATGACCGCGGTCCATCGACATTACGTATACAAAGGATGTTCCTGTTAATAGCGACTTAAATAGCGATCTGAAGTTTGTGTATCCATTTTAACAATGCGCCGAGACGATTTTTAGACCGACAGTCTGAGGATAAAGGTGATCATAGAGCACTTGGCTTAAATTGGGCGACGGTTAAACCATAATCAGGCAGGCAAGCATGTCTGATGTCTCAAATCTATATCCCAGATGAGGATCACCGGTTGTGACGTTTGACAATAAGATGGTACGACTCGTCGTAGCCCAGTCGGTATGGCGACTGACTGTGGCTCGGCAGTCCCGGGTTCGATTCCCGGCGCGGGCTCTCAAATATTCGATCCCGGGGTACTGGTGAAAATGTGCCCCTCGCCATAGTGCCTAAGCACTAAGAGGTGTACAGAAAATCCTGTAGTGCAGTGACTACAGTGAATGGAAACAAAAAAATAAAATTAATCGTAATCTTTCACCGCTGCAAGGTCATCGTAAGGCCACTGTTAAACACTGGATTGTTAAATACACACGCATATCGGTGATAAAATACAATGCATAGCAATGGCTACGGTACAGCGAATATCTCGAGATAGTATTTCATGCAACCCTACTTCTGAATGCGACACCTTCCGCAGAGTGGGAGTTGCCCAATAAAAAAAAACCCCAAAGATATTGATAATCGAGTCTCGATTCAATAGGTCTAGTCAGCGAAATGAATAAACGTATCGTCGATGGGAATGTCATCAAGCCGGTATTCCTGCCAAAACATCGATACTAGAGAGAGAGATCTCAAGTGATTCGTGAGGCGTAGCTATGAGGTAATACAACTACATTCCCGGAAAGACAAAGATGAGGAAAAGTGGACGGTTCCCAGAGTCATTTTACTCAATATTGATAGATTAATTTATCATCTACTATCCCAAATGAACTATTCGCGATTGATAAACCCCACGCAACGCTGACAGCAAAATTTCATTCTTTATGTTTACTTTTTGAGCTGGCATCGAGTGCCTACACGGCAATGACTTGCCAACCTCGCGAGGGTCGTTCGGGAGAGTCTGGACCACTCGAGAATGGGTGACCACTGTGACCAGAAGTCCAGGGTCGGCAATTTTGCAGTTCCAGCCTGATTCCAAGCCCCCACGAGCCAACCAGAACCCCCTCCCCAATGATCAAGCGTCCCCTCCATAAATGGTCATCCCGTTTTCCGCCCAACTCACTCGAATCCGAAGAACAGTCCGCTGGTGACCACGATCAGTCCCACCGTGAAATAGAATATTCCCGACTGTCTCGCCATCATGATTCGTCCGTCGCAGTAAAACTGATTGCGACCGGGGAACACCTGCCACTTGCGAGTCACCAGCATTTCGGCGGCGGTTGAAGTGCTTTCGGTCACGTCGTCCAGCGACAACGAAGGCGATTCCGTATCCACTGGCTGGTACTGGTGATGAGCGATCGTGGTGGTGGTGGAGGCGGTGGCCAGGCCCTGTCGCATGCCTTTGCTGACAGCCCTCGCGCGACCCTCCCCGCACCCAAAAACTCAGTCGCACGCCGCGCCGAAACGACTCCTTGTGGGCTGGACGACACGAGCCATCAACATGTTGGGGCCAGAAAAATTCAATTACAATCCGCACAATTACATCGCGAACTCAAAACTAATTGTTGACGCCGACAAAAAAGAAAAAGTAAAGGAGATTTGAGGATCAGAAATACGCACTCGACTCTCTGTTTGAGAAAATTTTCACTATGATAGAATATTGATGTCGAGCGGCACATACGCAATTCCTCAAATGTGAGATTATATGTTTAAAAAATAATTTTAGGCAACTGTCTTGTTTGTATAAGAAACATATATTATATTTAAATGTTTAAGCACGTTTTTCAATTTATTCAATGTTCATTGGTAGAAAATCCTGACGTATTAAATTTTTAAAAAAGGTTCAAAAACTACAATTGGATGTTTCACTCGATATAGACATTTATTGGATCGATGTTGTTACATTGTAAAAGTCACTCATTATTAGAATCTAGCGAAAGCATATATTCCCCGTTTAACGCTATAAACACATCATCAGATTCTAGAGCTTTGTAATATAGCGACAGGGACTTTTCCCAATTAATGGTGCCAAATTTCAAATCTAAAGAGTGTTTATCACAAATTTTAATTTTAAAAATATTATTTATGAATAATATAAAATTTTGTTAATACAGAAGTTTATAAGTTTGATTATAAACGTTTTCGTTAGTTTACTGAAACATTTATTTATATATTACTGTTTTTTTGGACAAATAATTTGGGAATTCTCTTTTCCGTTTGATAACGTTGCTTGGTTTGACTTTGATCATGATGTTTTCAAGATGGCTGGCGGATGCGCGGATTGTTGTTTCTTTTTATAAGATTTAGTTACCTGTGGATTTGTTAAGAAATCGCTATTATTGAATCTCGACAAAGTAAAAAATTGTTAGGAAATCATCGTGGTTGGCCAATTTCGTCAGTCACAGTGAAAGGTGGTACGGTTTGTAGATCACGAGCTCATTGAAGACGGACAGGAGCCAAGATAGGTTAAAATGTCACTAACTCGGACAAGACTGGTACCTGTAGTCTTGACGTCCGTAGTATTACTATTAAGTTTGGTCGATAGGGCAGCAGTGGTGACCCTATGCAATGTCAGTGATCACGAAATGGTGGTGACCAACGTGTGGGAAGACCGAGAGGGCCGCAATAATGTCACGGATAGGCCCACCAACGATGACGCCCACATTACTCGCAACGATAGTGTGTGTAGTCAAAAATTAACAGATTTTGGCGTGCGAGTGTCGTCATACGTCACTTGTTCAGTCCTGCATGCTCGTCCGTTCACCATGTGTGAGATTTGTGAATCCTCGTACGAGCAAGTGTCAATCACTTACCAAGATCTCAAATCGGTAGGTATGCCGGTCGGGACAGTAGATTCTGATATGTCGTACAATGTGTATGTGTTTTTGAATGCTAAAAAAATGTGATTGATTGGGTTTTTCAACTATACTCATTTGAATAGTTTTGCAGTGTCGAGTTTTTTCTACAATATTTTTTGACCGTCCTGGTTTCACTATTGAATGCTTATGGGATGTATTCGACTCGTACGACTCGTCGTAGCCCAGTTGGTTTAGCGACTGACTGTGGCTCGTCGGTTCCGGGTTCGATTCCCGGCGCGGGCTTTCGAAAATTTCGATCCCGGGGTACTGGTCGGGACCCCTCGCATAGTGCCTAAGCACCATGAGGGGTACGTAACGCCTGTAGTGCGGTTGACTACAGTTGATTGGGCTAAACAAAACAATGTCTCTTGCAAGACTTGTAATAGTGAGTGGAAGATTTGATAATTCCAAGTGTAATTCATTCAGTATGTACACTTTGTTCTTTTTTGTTTCTTTTTCTACCCAGTCTGCTGAAAACGATAGCAGCCGTTGCGAGGATCTAATCCTGAATGCAGACAAGGTGCGCATTGTGGAGCAACTCCATTTGTTTGCTGTTCAACTGTGGGCTCAGTCTCAGTGCTCCAGTGAGTCTCAAATATTAACATTTTTGCAAGATTATTAACCAGGACAGTGTGCTCATTTTTTGGGCTTGATCTTGATAGATTTAGGGAACTTTCTAACTCATATTATATATTTTTTATTTACTGAAGTGGGAGCACACAAGTTTTAGTGCTCAGGCACTATGTGAGGGGCACATTTTCACCAGTACCCCGGCCAGAGCCGCGCCGGGAATCGAACCCGGGTCCGCCGAGCCGTCCGTCGCTTAACCAACTACGCTACGACGAGTCTTACAATACATTTTCAACATATTCAAACATATGATCAATGCATGTCTAGCTGTCTTTACCAAAAGTTTGCCTGCCAATCTATTGTCGTGAAACCTCAGTTTTGACCAGCTTTTAACAGTTTCAGCAGATGTGCCATTCTCATAAATAAAGATTGAGATATTTACACAATGGTATAAAATATCATTTCAGAAATTGACACAGCAGTGATAGATCCACAATTGCAAATTTAGAAACTCATTTTTCAGTTTACGTATTCTTCTGTAGACTGTTTTAGTCAAATGGTCGACGACAAAGGTCACTCAGTGAATGTGCTTTCCAATGACACGGTTGCTTTCAACTCACTGATGAATGAAACGCTGGCTTGCATCAGAAACACCACCAACATGACCGTAAGTAAAGCAGTACTTACACGCCATCAACCTTTTTTTAAAGGCGTTCCCCGTCACCCCAAGTACCTAATGTGCCAGTGAACACAAGGTGCTTGGGGGGGAAGAAAAAAAGGTTGATGACGCGTGAGTTCTGCTTTGGTACCTGTTGACTGAATTAATTTTATCCTTGTTCAACTATGAGTTGGTGATGCCGCCACCTTTAATCGCGTACATCGAAACTCTTTCGTTCTTCAGGATGCTGGCAACATCGACGACTACTCCGGAGCTGGACGCAATGTCTCAGTTGCTTGTCATCTTTGTGCCGAACAATACGAAAGACTTAACAAATTCTACAACCGGTTGGCCAATCCGGCTGAGGGATTGTGTATGGATATCATCGACAAGGTCAGCATCTAAGCTAGCTGCTCTATTTCTGAATGTGATCTGGAAACGTCCCATTGCTCCGTGAAATTTGTTGCTTTTTATTTGTTTTCTGATATATTAGACATTACAAAATCATAGCTACAATAAAACTACAGAATAATCCAAATTTTATATGCAAAAGAACACACAAGATGTGCATAAAAGTTACCGTAATTTGTCGAACCGGAACAATGTTGATGCAAAACAAAATGCAAAATGACAAGTTAGGGTTTTAAAATACAAAAATTGCATAATTTGATGAAATTCATAAAAAGTAGTCAGTTGTGGTCATGGTACAGGAAAATATACAATCTACAACTTGTAACTTTCTGGGGGTTCTAAAAAACAAAACAGCTCCCCCCAGAAAGCCATTTGCATTCAGAAAGGAATGCTGACTTATCACACCTGGGAGAGGCCACAAGCAAGAAATACAATTAGATAGCTTTATGTCACTAAACCAAACAATAACAAGTACAAATAAAAATTAGACATAAGTTCAAAAAATAAGTTTCCAACACTGCTGCAGACAGTGAGCGAGAAGTGACCAACTTAAATAAGATTCATTTAGGTCATCCCGCACTACTAAACTGCATTTCACAAAAAGTCAATTTCAATTATTATTGTTTTCAATTCAACATTCTTTTGTTAGCATCAAAGACTAAAAATTTTTATTTTCAGATGAACATGTCCCGTACTCTGTGGAGCACCAAGCTAGAATGTGTTAATCGCAGTAATCCCACCCTGTATCTGTTCATCTCAAGTGGTGTCGTAGCCGTGCTACCTGCTTTCTTTTATTTGGTCACCTGGTGGCTGGCAGATCGACAGGAGCATTCCATAGCGCCACGTGAGTTTCAAGATCAAATTGCCCAACATGGCTCCTACATCTCTTAAAATGTCTTCAGGTTTTAAATTGACTGGCAGATCACAAACGGCTACCATTGTGTCTTTCAGAAAAACGTCTCATTTCGAGTCTGGGAAATTCGACGTAACCACATTGCCAGAGGAAGACTGGATGAAATGGTATCAATCATGGACCGCTTCAGAACATATTTCTTGTCCAAGTTCGGTTGGGGCTTCGTCCATGAGTTATCAGGGATTTAAAAAAAAATTTAAATTATGTTTGAACAGCCTTCAAAATATTTTCATTATGACATATGTACAAAAATGTGTTTGCATATTTGTGTGTACAGTATTTTGTGATGCAGTAGCTTTGGAAAGCAATAGTATCGTTCATTTTAGATATCAGGTAACATCAAATTTCTGGCCATGACAATGTATCAGAACACACAATTTGGATACACAATATTATGAATGATGAAATACAATTTCTTGTTGCGGGAATGCTAGACACAAACCCAAATAACTGGTGATGAAAACTGGAGTACGACTCGTCGTGGCTCAGTTGGTTTAGTGACTGACTGGTTTCGGCAGTCCCGGGTCGTTCCCCCTCGCACAGTGCCTAAGCACCATGAGGGGGACGTAAAGCCTGAAGTGCGGTTGACTGCAGTTGATTGGAAGCAAAAAAAAAATACAAAACATAAAGATGGTACAGTTCTGCTAATTACAAACAGAGTAGACTGTATCGAAAAAGCAGTCTGAAGAACAAGCAAAGCCCAAACTGGCTTTCAGAAGACATGCCCATTGTTGGGGGGCTATTAGTGATACAGTGCCTTATTTTGGTGTTGTGAATTACTTCTATTGAGTCCTTTCATCTCATCTGAGAAAGGTAGTGTGATCATGTTGCTTAATTTATCGATCATTGTATTTTTGTTGGTCAGTAAGAAAAAGAAGGATTATGTCATTGCCCTGTTGTGTTAAAAATGATTGAGGTTTGCTTTTTCCCAGTTGAGGAGGTGACCTGTGATGCAGTGTCTGGGAAGGGTGGATTTTTTGGCGGGAATGTTGATTTTGTGTTCTTGAAAACTATGGAAAGTGCTCTGGGCTGCCTCCTCTATGTTGACTTTATGACATGCATTGCATGGCAAAGAATACACTCTGGGATTAAACTCAATGGTGCGTGTGATATGGTCTTTGTAAAAGAAATTCTAAACTGGATGTGCATGTGGGGACAAGTTTTACATTAAAGGGGTCATGGACTGCTTGGATAGACTGTTACAGCTTGATTGTCTAAAAAACAGGGGAACTGGTATGTTTATGTGGGGTGGGGATTTGAGAAGGGTCATGATGGAACTGTAGATCTGGTTTTTGTTTTTTAAGCCCAATGATGTGTGTCTCTGAATTCTCAATTTCAATGGAGGAGATTGTTTTAATCAAGTTTGTGTCACCAGTTATTTGGTTTTGTGTCCACCACAAGAAATTGTATTTCATTGTTCAGTAACAAGCACCCTGGCATCCACTACTTGATTATTGGACACAATATTATGTTTGCAGATGCTTTTATTACCAAAGATGCATTCCTAAGTTTTATATTAAAAAAAGGTTAATTTATAAACATTCATGTTCAGCTCTTAATTACTTATCTAATTTTCACTTATTAAATAATTCTTTTTCACAAAATAATGAGTACAATGACAATAAACAAAAGTTTATTTCAATGCCTGATAGCGAGACAATGTAATTTACAGAGGATGAATAAGCAAAAATGGCATGACTTTGAAATTATATAATTTTGCTAATTATCACATCACACTGAAATTTTTTGTGCAAGTGCTCTAAAATGCCTTATCATTCTTTAAAATTTAAAAAAAAAATTGAAAAATGGCGCCACATTTGATATATGAAGCCAATGTTATGAAAAAACTCTTTCGGAACAAAATTATTCTTCAAAATGTATTGAAGAAGTGTTTAAAAATCTGGAATTGTGAGCACATCTACAATATTTTAGTCATGCTCTCTGGTGTCACAAGCCAACAAAAAAGCCATTTGTGCCAGGAAAGCTGTTTACAGCTTCCTTGCATTGGTCTTCCCATTAGCACAGGTGTCAGGAGCTGTCAGGTTGTCTTTTTGCACATTTTTTGTTGCAAATCTTGGTGGATTATGTCACTTATTGATTTCTATGACACCAGAGTTTAGATATTGCTCATTGACTCGTTGTATTAGCCTTGTTCATCCATTTCCTCACTTTGTTGATGTTATGTTCTGCCCTTGCAGTTGGTTCTTGATGATGGTGCCGCTACTGTTGTTTGTTTCTTGCTGCACAAGCTATTGGGCTATTTTCCAATTGAAACAGATGTCCGCTGGTGGATTTTCAATCCTTCACGTCTCCAGCCCAATCTGCGTCTACATAGCATTTCAGTATCTCATTGGAATCTGCTGCCATCCTGAGCTTTTGATCACTAGTTAAAGCCATGTATTGTATCACTCTCTTTACCACCTTCCAGTCTGACTGCGTGGGCTGTTCCACCTGTCTTGCCAAGAACCCTACTGAGGCTGTAATGTCTGGTCTGGAAACTGTTGCTAAGTATAACAGTGACCCTATCTCCTGTCTGTATTGATGGCTGTCACTAAGTTTTGGACTGTCAGCCATGAAACTTGTCTCCATTGGTGTTCTTGCTGGCTTGGGTTAGACTAATCCATGGTCCTCTAGTATTTGCCTTATTTTTGTCTTTTGGCTTTTAGGAGCGTTCCCTTCTTGATTTTTATTCCAAGGTAGTAAGCTGCATCACCCAGATCCTTGATTTCAAAATGCTTGTTTAGCTGCTTGCTTATTTTTGCAGTTACTCTAGGTGATCTGCCTGCTACTAGCAAGGCGTCTATATATAGGAGGGCTTAAGTCTGTTTTGTGTTACGTGAACAAACATTGCTACCTGCACCTTTAAGCATGGAATTAATTTTTTTGATGCACTGTTTCCACACTCACAAGCACTTTCACAATATCCAGGGGGTCCTGGTCAGCACTGTAATTATCCATGATGCTGGTGCTAGGCCACGGAACCCCCTAGATTCAAAAATTTGGCCATGCTGGATGGCCAAGGTGTGAATTATGTAATGATACTGCTGATTCCGATGTTTCACTGCTGGAGGACTCATCCAGCTCATATCCAGCACTCATGTCACTTTACCATCACTTTCTGAGCAATCTGACATAATTCTGGATGTACCAGCACTTACTGGGCGCTTGCGTGATTTTGTTTTTACTAGAGATGCCATTTGCAAAAATCAAAACTTCAAAACATTGAAAATACATTAGGAAATGTGCTGTTTCGCATTTTTGTCTGGCAGCAGCAACTAGATGGTGCTACCGGGACTGCAAGTGTGCATGGTTTTTGATATCTCCGTTTTTAGCTCTATCCAATCATGTGCTCTAGATTTCTCTGTGATTGATAGATTTTTGCCACCAATTATTTGAATAGTGAAACCGGGATATCCCGGCTTCTACGGTGGTATGTGGAATGGCTCGGACAGGATAACCGTCCTCCATGCTTAAAGGGTTAAGCGTCAATCCTCATGTTTTGCCGATCTGCACTTTTTGTCAGCTAGCCTAAAACTGGTAGGTTGTGAGATTTTAAAAATAATTTAAAAAGATACATTTTGGTACATTTATTTTGTAACTGTTTATGTTTTGGGGTATCAATTTTAAAAAAATTAATTTTACTGCAGAATGTGGGTTTTTTAAAATCAATTGGCTGCTTAAAGGGTTAAGAACATAACATGAGTGAAGCATGGAAATCATCAATTACAGTCAATACATAGCGTGGCTGCCAAAAGATTTGGTCCTAATGGGCCCACACAGGTCTAAGTGTAATTGTTCAATTAATTCTTTGGATCTTCTCTCACTCAATGGGAATGATGCCCGGGTAAGCTTACCTAGAATGCAGCACACACTTCTAATGAGCTACTGTCATTCAATTATATGCCTGATGCTAGGCCTTCCCTTATGATTCTTATCACTTCAGGGTCACTGTGACTTAGTCAATGATGCCAACTCTCAATGTCCTTGTTGTTGGTTGCCATGCTGGCTCGTGTGTGGTGTACATGGTGTGAACCTGTACAGTTCATTTATTAGTTTTGCTTCCACAGGATGGTTCTCCTTGGACAGTTCTTTTCACTTAGTACCATGTGGTCCCCCTCAGCATAGGTGACCCACCCAGCTTGGGTGGCCGCCTTACTGACAGGAGATTTTCTCTCAGGTCTGATACATGTAGCACTTTTGTCAGGGTGAGGCAGTGTATAGTTCCCATGCACAGTTTTAGTAGCACATCTCCACTCCCAATACCTATGGCTCTCAGGCTTCCTGTCTTGCCTGCCATGCCAACAGTATCACAGTGCAGTTTTACTTCTGGAAGAAACTTTTGTTGTTGCACATGTGCGTGGTCACACCTGAGTCTATGCACCATGTATCGCATGGCATCTTCATGCCGGAGAGAGACTGGTGTGCTTGCGTCATCAAACTGAAGTGGGATGTCTTTACTTGGTTCACTTGCTCCTTTTTGTTTTCGGTGAACCTTTTTCTCAGGGGCTTGTTACAGTTTGCTATCAGGTGGCCGCGTCTGCCACAGTTGTAACAGCTCCTGTAGTCCTTGTGCTTATTGGGCTCATTGCTTCCAGAACTGCTGTGGCTGCTAAGCTTTTTAGTTGAGTGTTTGATGTTGCTCTGGTGTCCACTCTTGAAGTTCAGAGTCTGCTTAGCTGTCTTTCCCTCACTTGATGCGCTGCTGCTACTGCTGCAGCATCTTTCCTGGTGCATCTTCTTTGGCTTACGGTGGTGTGTCTGATGTGCCATTATCTCCTCCACACTGGTGATGTTCTTCTCTCTGTATTCAGTCAGCTGGCGATGTTCTGCTTCTTCCCTCAGCTTTTGTATGAATGTGTCAGCCGTGAGGGTAGCCATGTTGACTGTCATCATCCCACTGACCCAGGACTGGTAACTCTTTGGTAGGCTGCTCACAAATGACCCTATCTTTGTCTTGTCATCAACCTTGTCACCTGCACCCTCCAGTCTGTTGATGATAGTCAGCATTTTAGAGATGTGCTCTTCCATTGACCCTGACTTGAATCTGTTGCCATACAGCTTGGCACGTAACATGATGATCTCCACCTCCCAAGCTTTCCCATATGTAGTCTCCACCTTTGAAGCTTTCCCATATATAGTCTCCAGCTTAGTCCACATCTCGCTTGCTGTCTTTCTCTTGATCAGCTTCACTAGGGGGTCATCAACACTCAATATTATTTTTGATGCCGCCAAATCATCTTTCTCTTCCCATGTTGCATAGTCACTATCAGTTGTCTCTGGCTTCTTTTGTGAGATAACTGACCACAACTGTTCACCCTTGAGGAGAGCTTGCATCTTCTCTCTCCAAATGCTATAGTTTGTGCCATCTAAATAACAGCTACAGGATTTAGTTCTTCTTTGCTTATTCTCCATTCTTCAGACAAACTTTAAATGTTTTATTCAAGAAAGTATGTATCTCCTTTAATCTGCTCACTCACGAATATGGTAGTGTTGGTGGCGGCACTCTTGTTATTTGTCCACTGTGATTAGAGAAATTCAAATTTGAATTTTTCCCACTGAAACAAGTTCCAATTTTCAGCACTAGGTGGCACTGGTATCACTTAATAATTTTGGCGTGGGTTCTTGGCAATGGTTTAGGCTAAACAACCAAAATGCACAATCAGCCAAATTATTGTTCCACTTGAAAATTCACCGTTCTTGTTTGCTCATGCACTTACTAGGCCCATAACCTGTTGAAATCTAAGCAGGTTCATGAAACTGACACAGATGGATTGCATATATATACGAATTTATTATTGAGTTCCGTGGCGTACGTTTTGCTTACATAGCATTGTATTTTGGGACGGGAAAAAGAGGGGCGATAGTTACAATACTTCAATACTACAATAGTATCGTTTGTTACAAATCATCGCTTACAAGGTAGGCAAGGTCAAGGCAAGGTAGGTGTACTTTCAACATAACTAATATGAATCAGAGAAGTGTCACGATCGGGACGCCGTTGCGTGGCAGCACTTTCGCGCAGCCTTGATGACGTCCTTCCACTTCCTATGAGGTTTGCTTCTCTTCCGGTTGCGGCAGCCGTTACTTAGTGACAAGATGGACGCCGTAAGAGACCACACGCAGTTAAAAACTCTGCGTCTTCAACAAATAAGTTTGTGCGAATTTGGATTTGGATTACGCGATCTTGTGGATTTAGCTGTAATGGTGATGTTGCTAGATAACGGTAAGCTATTGGAAAGTTGTTACGAGCGCACAAATAGCGTAGATGTGACACAATTATAATTTGGAAAGTGCAGCCTTGAAACCTGTAGATACAAATTTTCAAGATGGCGTGGGTCTTCAACCCACGCTCGTGCCTTGTTTTCTTGATTGCGTAACAAAAAATGCTTTAATAAACTAAGTGAATTGAATATTTGTCCAAACGAAATGTCCTCAGTTGAATGAGTAATCTTATTGTATAAGTTTGTTTCCGTCTTGATCACCGGAATACAGTGATCACTAGGATTTTCCTCGATGCCCTAAGCCCTATGTGATAAGGTCATTCACCTATTAATGGCGGACACAAAGGAACAGAGAATCAATGATCGAACAGGAACACGATGTATCGAACAATTATGCTTATATTTTATTCAGTGGGAATTATTGAGGTGTAGAATACACATAATCGAACTTATAACTCCTACAAATGAAATGAATTTCAACGAGGAACTTGCCTCAAACAACCGAATCTAGCAAATACACAAATCTTTCGTAGACGATCAGATGCAAGTAAATTAACATCATTAGCGGTTTGACAAAATAATTTGTATAAGTGTTTTGACGTCAATATTAATCTGGTAAAGCACTACGTGTGAGTCGTCACGGTATTATAAAAATGATTGATGATTAGATATTACGATTGAGGACGACTGACGAGGATGATTTTAATTTATCACTAATGGAACTTTAGTCTTAACGAGAATACCAGGAATTTGGCAAAAGCACAAACATGTAAACACTTTTGTTCAATAGTGGCTATGAGGCCTTGGTGAATAATATGCGGTAAATAGGATAGTCGGTCTGGATTACAAATAACCGAATAAGATTACTTGGCTTGGCTCTAATCAGTTTTTGTCGTAAAATTCAGATTACCCCTGTTCCTGATCGTATTGAGCATCGGTTGATGAAGACCTCAATGATACGAAGGAAACTTAGATCCGAATTTGTCTCGGTGAAATATTAAGGTGGTTGTAATTAATCACACGGGGTATTCGACAAGTCACTGACGTAAAAGCCTTATTATAATACGGTTAAGAATATGTGATGTAGTACGTGATTCATGCAAATTGACACAGGCTTATTCTGGATGGTCGTCACAAGATGATACGGACGACAACGTCTTATTAGAACGTATAAAAATGAGGATAAACCAAATGCCAAATACAGTTAGATTTTGTGTGCTACAATATATATTTAGCAGACATACAAAATAATCGTAGGTAATATGTGGATTAATATACTAATTCAAATGCGAGTGCTCAATTGAGAATTCGATGGTGCGATTTGACCATGGGCTTATACCAAATCAAGATATTTAATTATCAGAATCATTTTGGTAAAATAGAGTTGACAAAAAGTCTTACTAAAATAATTTCAGGATGTCTGATAAAGACGTGATAAGTATTTCCACTTTATGGTAACTCAATGTTTTAATGCGTTTTAATGGTTTATTGGGCCGCAACCTCTAACTATGAATATCGATTTCAAATTACTGAACATCCACTGATGACTCGCATAGAATATCGAACAAATGATTATAATAATAAGGTAAATAATCGTGGTTAATGGTGAATACGATACAGATCAGATACGCAGCTTTCGTCGACAATAGTGCTTTTCAATCACAAGGATTAAATTGTCGCAATTTGGATAGACAGTCCAAAAGACAATCTGTTATTTTCATTGGCAAGATTGAATTTCCAAATTTCTTACGATTATTCAACTTGTTAAGATATCGCGTTTGAGATGAGGTAGTAGGTTGTAAGTACTTTTAACTTTTGTAATTTTTATGCTTAAATTGGGTTTTGCTTAAGAAAGTCAGTGGCAAACTATTGCGCTCGACTAATATTACATGAGATCCTGGACATTAAATCAAAATGGTGAACTACTATTTAAATTATTTTCTTGAGAATGCCTACGCGCGCTTGCGCTGATGATGCGGATCGCCTTATATAAATTGGGCGGTTTTACCTCCGTTCTGCCACCAGGTGAGTTGGGGTTTCTTGGAACACAACGAGACAGAGTAGAGATATCCGATTTTAGGTGACGACACGGATGATCACTCTAAAGGCGCTGAAGATATTAACAGGTACACAGTAAATGCTGGTCTGGCGTAGTGAATATGAATTGGAGTAACGACCGACAAAATCCTAGGAGTGCGGGACTTGTGATTCGGCGGACGGTCTTATGGCCCCTCACTAGACCGATGAAGTTGAACGGATAAGCCGTGCACTCACTTCACAACGTCACTTTCGTGCGGTAGTCGGATAATCCAAATCAAGTAGTTTTATGCGATTAGTTATGATGCGGTTATATGCGATACAATATAGGTGATATTGGCACACAGAAATGGGCACAATAATCCAGATAATGATAATCCGATATTCCAGGCAGGCTATAAGGCACTGTAAATCGTAATCCAAATATAATATTGGCGATTGGCAATGGGGAACTAATTCGATGTCAAAACGTATCGGCGCTTGTCGGCGACTCTCGGATGTACCAAGAATGACGACTTGTGCGACGAATGAATTGACGAAATAGAACCTCGAGTTTTGCCCTGAGGTATGTTTAAATACCCGAGGGAGAGGGGTTCGAAGTGTATGACGGGAAGAATAGGGTTTGAGAGGGGTTCGAAGTGTATGACGGGAAGAATAGGGTTTGAAGGGATAACCAAAAAAGGAAGGACATTGATGGATTGACGAGTTGCTGGGGTGATAAGAGTGGACGGACGGTCCAAATAAGGAAGTGAAGGGTGAGGATTGAAGGACAGCTTGACCCACACTTCCCAAGATGCCTCGCGAATTTCCCAGATCGCTGTGCGCGGCCCTAACCATTAAATTGCGCGCCCACGCCTGGCGCGAGACACACGTGCGTCGGGAAATCTCGGTGTTGTGAAGATCGCCCAGTAGAGGGAGTTAGGGAAGCTGGTGACTCCCGGTATCCCAAAAAGGCTAGTTGGCAATGGACAGGTCAAAGTTGGAGGTTAAAAAAGAATTAATAAAAACATAATGAGAGCTAGTAGTGGTCGTTTGGAGAAGCAAACACCACCGAATGGTGTCTGCTACAACCAATATTTACACTGACGTAACTCAATCTTATGCTTCTAACGTTGGCGTTGTTCTTGTGTTTGTCGTAGCTTCAGGGGGCTCACATACGTGTGACGCTGCTTATATTTGGCGTTTACACAGAAGACTTATCTCGTATTTGCTTTCCCTTGTCACTGGTGGTTCTCGTTTGTGACGGTCATATCATTGGCCCTTTTCGAATTTCGTCCCAGATTTCTCTCGTATTTGACGTCTGCTGTGCGTGACGCGGACTCAAGGAACAATTTATCTGGCGGGGTTTTCCCCGCTAATGTCTGCCTCTACTGAAAGTACTGTTGTTGGTGATCAGTAATGGATAAATTCCCGAATAAATTGACAACGATGGACTCAGAAAAGCAAGATGCACCTGCGGAAAAGGATAAATGGCATCGTCTAACAGGTTTATTATTCTGTACCAGATATTTTTTCTGTTTCATCAGTTGCGAGCTTCTTAACTTAGGTCCGCAGCTGCCAAAGCTTGGTTTCTGCAGGCCTAAGTCGAAGTATTGGAGAACTCTGGACAGTCAATGGAGTTGTCCCTGACCATCATCATATTGATAAGCCTTGAACGGAGAGGAGCTGTGTAGTATAGTGGTTAATGTGTTAGATTATTATATTATAGTGAACGCTGGTTGAATTCCCGGCCGTTACCTGAATTTTTCGGGATGGAAAAATTCCTTTAATTACAATCACAATATGTACCCACAAGCAGCCCCGAATGAGACCTATGGTGGGGATCGAAATACCAGTTACGGACAAAGGTTTGGTTGTCTTATTCAAACAGACCTTGGACCTGAGACTATCTGTGAAGCTATTCCACTGTCTACACTCTGGGGAAATAGGAGTTGAAATAAGAGTCAAACCTACAATGCAGCTCCTCAACCATTTTAGTATGTCTCGTTCTTCTGCACCTAGTAGGAGCCTGACTCACAATTTCCCCGATTTTGACATTGCAATCCAGCTTCAGAATTCCAGTTAGAAGCCTAATATATTGGTTCCTTTCTTACGCACTTCTAACGATTCCTATCCGTAGCTATATGTTATCTTCTTTCGGAATGGAAGTAAAGCCATGCGACCCGTGCCTGAACAATATTGGGGCACGTTAAAGATCCATACCTAGGCAAGATCAAATTACCCGGTCGTCCCTTGGGAAGCTTTGAGGCTGGCAAAAGTAGTTAACTTTAACAAACGTTAATAAATTGTCTGAACACGTTCATTTCGGTGTACACCGATGGCGCGACCTCAATTGGTCTACATTGTTGTTGCAACCATGCTATACTGGTTTTGTTTCAGGTGGAATTTTTTTGGCTTCTGTTACCGGGGCCTCCATCTTATTTGGTTTTGGAATGACGATTGCTATGGCTAGGAAGCGGGATCCCAACTTCTTCGCAAAGGTACCTGAACGGGAGAAATAAAATCTCCTGTAGCCACTGCTCGATTACAAACTTACAATTGCATAAGTTTCCACTTATGTAAACATAAGGCGATCAGAGTGTTATATTCACGTCATTCCTTGTTCATCAGCAAAACTTGGAATTGATTATGCCCAAGTACAATGAAAAAGCATAACCGAGAGGATATTTTTTTTTATATTTTAGGGCCTAATTGCGTCCAAAGAAATTACGGAGAGTGGCGGTTCGTTAGCAATGCGAGCTCTGGGAAGAGCCACCGTCTATTCGGTGTCTGGATTCAGTCTCTTCTGTCTCCTCACTTGGAAAGCAATGGGAGTTAACAACGTAAGTGTTGCACTGAAAGTTGCTCAGATAAATTAGTTTATTGCCCGGGACACAAATCGTTTTGGAAATTTAACTATTGGTTACATAATTTGGTTTTGGCAGATTAGTGACCATTTTAAATAAACGTTCAGTGCTATTAAAAAATAAGGAGTAGATATATATACTTGACTTTGCAAATTCTTAATCTCTTGGTCCAGTGAGAGTGTAAACGTTTTTGTAAAATAATAATGTACATGTTATTCGTTTTTGATACGACCGCCAAACTAGTTGACTGAATTTCGAGAAAAGATGCAGTCAATAATGCCGGTCATCCCGAGGAAACAGCCAGAAGGTCGCTCAGACTTCGAATCGTTGACAGATTTGCTGCAGTACATCATAGACGAAAGTGATAAAAGTAAAAAACCTTAACTTAATCACGAAATATCGTCAGTTACAAACGACTCTCCACATTGTTGTACATTCATAAACTCAACATTTACTAGCATTTATTCCTCACATATATGGTTTTGATTTGTTGAATAAACGTTAATATGTTTATTATAACAAGGCACATGATTGGATTATTGAATGATTAATTGACGTGCAAATACCATGAAATTAGAAATCAAAGCAAATACACATAATATTAACGAGACACCGTACGGCAAAAATAATGGATCCCTTTTAGTATTTCTAACAATTCGGTCGAAATAACCAGATTAACAAAAATATAGGATGATTGCTTGGACTTCAATCGAGAACAAGATCGACTATAAACAACGTTTTTATCATAATGGGGTTGTGCCCGGGACAGGTCGGATGAAAAAAGACTAACAACAGTTCGCGATTGATTGACAGAGCCTCAAATCTAGAGCCTTTTTAAATAAATTCAAGGGAAACTTATTAAAGTAGTTCCGCACATAATTTTTTTTGGAAGCGATTTATTTACTCACATTGCTATATTTAATGAACGAAATTTCTACAGTAGAGTTGAACAAACGTTCGTAATGCTACGATTAAAAGTGTCACTGGCAAGGCGCAAAATTTGTGTTGAAAAATTCGAAATTTAATGCTTGTTATGGTTAGTTATCTTTATTTTTACCGAAATTTAGTTTTAATCTGGTTATTTTCGGTCGACTTTCAAAAATAATAAAAGTAATAAATAACGATTGCCTCACGGTGCACATCGGACACATGCAAGGGGTAGCTATTAGCAGAGGTAATAAACATTTACATTGCAACGAAAGCTTGATTAATTCCACGCCCACAAGTTCAAGCGGTTGATAATAAATTGTCAAAAGACGCTTAACATCTGTGCTAGTTTCAATCACACTGTGAATAATTGACAGATTTTAACCCTATAAACAATGCAACTGTGTTGAAAATACTTGTGGCCAATTTGGTCGAGTTTGTGTAATTAATGTGTAAAATTTAAACATTAATTTGTGTTCGATCATATTTAACGCACAATAAATCAGCATTAACTGCCACTAATGTCTACAGAAACGGTTAGGACTGTGAACTATATGAACGGATTAGCTAAAAAAAAAGCAGTCATTTCAATCTGTTCGATGACGAATGTGGCTACCGAACTTGCATCGATTGGTTGGCTGCCTCCGCGCTCCACATATTGTCGTAATTCGTGAGCAAAGAATTGAATACAAAAATATCATCGTGCCCAAAATTTTACAAGCGCCATTTGAGATGCATTGCCATTGAGGCAACTTGAGATGACTAGAAATAAAGATGGCATTTCTCTTGCTCAAAGCGAAACCAATAAGAGATATTTTTTATATTGGAACATTTCAGCAGCACCTACCAAATGAGCATCACAGATGGTAATCTGAATTACATCAATCGTCCCCCACCCAAATATGGCACCATGTTCATACACATCGTATATATATACAGGGTGGCCTAAAACAAAAGGAGTAGGTTACAATTTACAATTAAAATTGAAAAGCGTGAATCGAATCGAATAAAATTTCGCACACTTACATACAATACATTCCTTTTTCAATTGCCATGGTGCATGTACGTGTATGTGACGTCACCGTTCTGCTTTGCGATTATGAAAATGGCGTTCAACTTAAAGTTAAAAGGACATACATGGGAGATCTTAAGTTTTAACAAACACGAATGATCAAGTTAAAAGGACGTTCTTTGTGGGGCAGTACATCCAAACTACTGTCTGAGCATGACTGTTTTCAAAAAAGTTCCAGCCTACTCAACTAACATGTCGTCTAAACACTATATGTAAGTTCTATACTTTTCAATCAATTTCTTTTTTAAAAGTTAAACAAAACGATTGCCTTTTAAATCCAAGCTAAGAAGGAAACGCTAATCAAATTTAATTTCTGAAAATTGAGCATTTGACGTTACTTTGGGACGTAGGTAGGTATAGTTAAGAAAATCTGATCAACATCACTGAATTATTTATACTTTTCATTCATCGTTATTTCAATTCGATGGGCAAATGGGCTGACCACTTTCTATAAACTTTCAATTAGAGGATTCGATTCCCAGCACGGGCTTTCGTTTTTCTCCCCGAAGGACTGGCGAACTAAATGATTTCCTGTAGTGCGATGTAAATTGAAGTAAATAAAAACTGACAACGTTCATTCTATTGAGGCTCGTTTTCATGAGAGCTTAATGATCAAAGAATTACAAAAAAATAAAGGAAAAAATAATCCTAATCCCAAAACGTTGGGGTATGTTCTGAGGTCGGGGTTCGTTCCGAGTTCAGTAAATTTAAGAAACCAAATTGAGCACAGTCTGACTTGACAAAAGGACGTAGTTGCCTAAAGATGAAAGTAACAGTCTCGGATTTAGATCTAAGCATTAAAATATTTGTGGATTGACCATACACAAAATAGCACCCATCTCCAAGTGGTTTGTATTCAAGCCTAGCGGGGACCAAAATCACATTTCATGTTAGTTGAAAGACATATAAATTAGGACCACGAAGGGATCAACAAATATACAGAAATTGTACGACTCGTTGTGTAAGTATATGTTGGTTGAGATACAAACTTGTAGTGCGGCGGTTCAGAGTTCAATACTTAACGCGGGCTCTTGTCATTTATTCGATCCCGGGGTGCTGGTAGCTTAGTAGTGAAGCTGAAGCACCAAGTAGGGAAAAACTGATTTGGACTCGTGAGGTTTTAGGCACTTATCAAAACTCAAAGACTCCATACAATGAACTCAAATATTATTGGATAATCAACTCATTTTTCGATTTGGTTTGTCATTCTGGCAAAATCAAATAAATATATGTATTTTATACTGTATATATATATATGTATATGTAAATATTATTATTGTATAATAAAATATATATACAACGCTTCCATTATTAGCTGTGCGTTTGTGTTGGAAAATAGAGAATTGCACGTTGAAGGCACGTGTGATTGCTTTGAGTAAATATCGATTTGGACGAATTGGGACAGCGGTAGCGGTGGCAGGGTGGCCACCTGGGCCCCCTGCGACAGGAACATGGTCTTGGAACGTGATGGATCCAGTGCTCGTGGGAACTAATCCCAAGAAGCTGAGCCCCGAGTCAATCAACAGAACGGCTCCTATAAGAGGGTGCAGGCCTTGGACTGCAAGGGCAAGCAGAACCAAACATATGTTACAAAGTTTGTCATTTTGAAAAGGAACCTGACGTTCACATAAAGACGAAGAATGGGTTGTGCTACTAACGTTTTGCACAAACGAACTCTTTCTTAGAAAACACTTTATAAAACACCCTGTGACCATTGTCAACGCTTAGGAAAGATTCCATTTTTTAAACATTTTAGTGATCACTCAGACATAATTAAAAAAAAGTAAAGATATCGTACGTTTTGATTCGGCTCGTTCGATGCCTTCTTTTTTGTGCCCTTGTTGGGAGGTCGAGCAGACGGCACTCGGCTCTCCTCACCATTCGTGCCAGTGTTCGAATCCAAATTGGTTACCTTGGCTGGAAAAAATAGCGTCATCCATCATGTAAATTTTCAAATCAATAGAACGGGATATCTATTTGAATAACACTTTTCTGCACACCATTATAGATTTCAGAACTAATCTCGTACGACTCGTCGTAGCCCAGTTGGTTTAGCGACTGACTGTGGCTCGGCGGTCCCGGGTTCGATTCCCGGCGCGGAGTTTCGAAAATTTCGATCCCGGGGTACTGGTCGTTCCCCTCGCATAGTGCCTGAGCACCATGAGGGGACGTAACACCTGTAGTGCGGTTGACCACAGTTGAATTAAAAAAAAAAACTAAGTGAAATTAACAAAAAAATAGTTGATTTACTTCTGTAAAGCTAAAAATAATATATTAAATTTGCGAGTATACGAGTAATATTCAATAATAAAATATTCATTTAAATAAATAATTTAAAAAACGACGCTCATTTTGTCATTTCCTTAAAAAAAATTAATATTTTTTATTTAATTTCATTATTTTATATAAAATATATATGAATAAAATCATAAACAATCGACTCACTGTCTTCTTCCGACTTCTCACCAGTTAGTGTCGCGTCAGTGCTGTCCCCAATATTACTTTTGTCTTTAGTACCGACATCTTCAATACTCTTCTTATTACCGGTCGGAGATTTGACATTCTCCTTATTTTTCTTGAAGCTGAACAGTCTCTTCATAAAAGATTCTATCGTGACAAACATGAAAACTATTTGTTAACTAAATGGGAATGCCAATAAACATAAAGGTGAAGGACGTGAGCACTAAAATCACCTTTTTTAGCCGGCTTTTCCTCCCCCGCCTCAACGCCACCATCTTTAACGTCTGTTCCACTATCATCCGGAAGTCCAGTCTCCGTTGGTTGCGCGGGTGGTCGTTCCTCCCTCGTTCCATCCTCTCCGGCACCTCCGCTCACGTCCATGGTGGCCGCCTGGATCAGCCTCGGCGGCTCGTCTTTCGGCACGTCACTTCCGCTGATATCAACTTTCATTTTCAGTTTGTCATCCTTTGAAACCTTCTCCTCCTCTGTGCTGGTGCTGTCCTCCTCGCTTTCAGACTCTTCCTCGCTGCTATCTGTCTTAACCGGAACCGTCGGAGCCGTCTTGCCATCGTTCGACACTTTGCCGACACTCTGCTGGGAGCGCGGAGAGACAATATTCGGTTGGATCGCCGTCGCCGCCTCCACGTTATTGTCTGTGTCCTTAATGGGAGTGGTGGCGGTGACGTTAGCTACGGGGGTAGTTCCACTCGATGAGGTTTGCCGTGATGCGGTTGGTTTAACAGGAAGCAATAGACTGGTGTTGTCTTCGCCCAAGGTGGTAAGTTCATGTGTCTTAACGAGAGAAGCGGTCAACTGGTTCAAATGATTTGTGAAGGTTAAATTTTAATGTTATTTCTTTTTGGAACGATAAAGAAAATCTCATCTAAATTAAGCACACCGTACCAGCATATAAAATGACTTATAAAATACATACAAGTATATAAAATACCAATAATTTCACAAAATATTCTAATAATTTCATTCCTAGACGACCTCACCTTATTGAATTGAGATATTTCCGAAACGACAGATCCAGCGTCGAAATCAGAGGTTGCACCATTTACACTTTTTTCTAATTCCTCCATTTCCAAGATCGCCTGTTCCAATTGTTTCAGTTCGTCCAGTTTCTGTTCAACAACTGTACTTGGCAAGAACACCAATAATCCAATATTACTTTAGTTGTTGACAGTTAAACAAGAGATGAAAAAAAAACAAATAATATATATTACCTTTTGGAGCCAGGTTTGGAATCTGCGTCTCTTCAGCAATCGGTAGAGGCGGTAAAGGTCGGCCGACGTCAGATTCGGGCTGTTTCTAAAGAAAATGAGCAGATTTTAGACAAAAGCAGCAACATTTCAATAGCAATACTGTACTTTCAATCAGCGTCTTAAAATAAAAATTGAGTGAGGCACAGAAAGAGTAGCAATGACTTACGTTGGCATCAAGTTCTCGTCGTCTCCGTCGACTGCGAGCCTGAAAGCCAGACTCGCTATTTGACACGTCGCCATCGACAGTGGCACCTTCTTTGATGAGCTCGTCACCTGACTCACCACCAATTGACTTGGACGCCAGAACGATCATGTGACATCCGCCGGAAGCAACCTACACGGAACCGTTCGTGTACATTCTCTTTTCAAACTCGTTTAATTTACCAAATAAACCCAAAAAGCATAATCCATAAGGTGACCTGCGAGCGCCACAAATATTATTAAAAAATGTGATAATGAAAGGTCGAGATGTACGTTCCCAAACTCAATTCTTCGTGCAGAAAATGTGCCACTCTAGAATAGACTGTTAAATCACCAGGTGGGGCAACAACTAGTTGTAGCAGGACATTTAATGAATTTTGCTTACATTCCATTGACACAAAAACCCTATAAAGCGAGACTCTCGCGTTCACCTTATTGATATATTTTATGAGTGATGATACGAAACAAGAGAGCCCACCTGTCGCACTGCGAATCCATGAAAGCGTTTGACCGGCGTCGGATTGAACTGATTGGAGAAGTTCTCATTGCCCAGCGCCAGCTTGCCATGTCGTCCGTCTCCGCAAGTGAACAGCTGTCCGTCACGTGTCACCACCGCCGTATGACTCTCGCCGCACGACACCTGCTCTACCGGCACGGCGTCTGGCAGCGGCATCACCGACGGTGACACCGTCTCCATCACTAACGTGCCCAGACCCAGCTGCCCATTCAGACCGGAGCCAAACGTGTACACCTTGCCGCACTCTTTGAGCATGATTAGAGAACAAAAGAGTCGACACCAGAAATGGCATCACCCGTATAAATTGGAATCATTTCAACTTTGAGGATGCAGTAACCATTCAGATACTTTACCAGGACGTAATTTAAATTCATTTGTAATTGGCATACCTGTGACTGCAGCAGTGTGACTTCCTCCACAAGAAACGGACGCCAACTTCTCAGTGATGGAGAAGACGCACTGCGGTCGGTTGGTTCCCTTCTGCAGTTGCTTCTCCTGCAATCCCAGCTTGCCCCCTTCCTTCTCGCCGAACGTATACAGTTTGCTGTCTAGGAGGAAAGTGAAGAAATAAAGAGTTAAAAAAAACTTAAGAGCATTTCACACCGTTATCAATGCAAAATATATTTTTTTTAAACTGGCAGTGAATAGGGCTAAAGAAGATTCTGCATCCCTCTTCGCTTATTTCAACACGCACGATTGTCACACATTTTCCCCAGTAGTATCCCGGGGACAAATAGACGAAATGTTAGTGAATGTTTCAGAATCAACCTTCTATTAAGACATATGTTATTGTCATACTCTGTATAAGGGCCTCTGTAGTGCACTCTAGTCAGACACTCAGGAACTCCGAAAAGCTCGTGTTAAGAGTAGAGACGAATGTCAAAAGGAGTCGATTATAATAGTTGAATATCCATCCTGACCAGAATTTCAGATTGTGAACCAAGATTTCCAGTTCGGGTGGAAATTAATGTTCACTCAGTGCTGCTTAGGAACTGTGCGGTCAGTCAACAATGCGGTTGATGCGAGGTGTATGAACACTAGCTTGTACACAGCGGTTAACAGGATGAGATCGGCCTACCTCCGATGACGACTGTGTGATAATAGCCGCATGCCAAAGACTTGATGGTGATTGCTAGCGGCAGCTGCACGGGAGTGGAGGAGCTCTTGACATCCTCCAGACCCAGTTGACCCTCAGAATTGCTGCCAAACACATAGACTCTGCCATCGGCTGATCAGCAACACCGTACCAGGACCGACAATAGCAAAAAAAAAAAAAAAACCAGATCGAGAACATCAGAGATGAGTCAATTATGGAAACATCACCTCATCAAGCTCCACTAGGCCTAAACGAGCAAGAATTCATCAACAGTCAGCCGTGTAAACCAGTCAAGCTATCATAATAAATGTTGGGCTATTGGACTACCGAATGTGGGCATAGTAACATAACTCCAGAATTAAAAATCCTTTTATTATTTTTATTTATTGAGCCTCGCCAGTTCTTCGTCGTCGTCGTCCACGGCTCTGTCCAGTGTTTGTTTTATTATGCTTAAACATTTCATCATCGAATTTCACATATTTTTCGTGTGTGGTTATTTTAAGGTGCTGCCTGTAATAACCATCACTCGATTCTTATGACTTATTGTTAATTCTAACATTGATTGAGAATTAGATGATGATTCTATATTTTCACAATAGCAAAATATTATTTCAGAGTTCGCCATTCTGTTCGTTTTACAGCAATATTCCCTAAAAAATTATATTCTAAATGTTTGGCTTTGAAGGCAACTCACCGGTCAGGGCAGCAGAGTGATAGCTTCCGGCAGCAACCATGACCACTGCTCCGTCGATTCCGGACACAGGATTGGGTTCGTGACGATCTCTGGTGTCATTCAGACCCAACTGACCGTCTCCATTTGCGCCAAACGCGTATACCTTGCCGGATTCTTAGGCGGAGAATCACGTGGAAAAATGAAAATTAGAAACACGGTTTGAAAAATTTAAATCGAATGGAAATGGGGAAACCGACACAAATAATTCTATTTACCGGTGACCACCAAAGTGTGCGATCTTCCGGCAGCAGCACCTCGTGCCTTTTCCTGTTTTAACACTGGGGAGAATGAACACCAAACTACGGTTAAATCGGCGAACGAAAGAAAAGACTTATAAAACGGATGGAAGTAATATTTGAAGTGGTACGCTTAAAAAAATTGAATGACGTCTAGAACTTGATTATATAAGAGCAAGAAAAATAAAACATGAGTGTTTAAAAAAAAAAGTCACCCGAAAAATAAAAAATGGGGATATACCAAAAAAAAGTTACCATACGGGTTAGAAACAAAAAAAGTCAAATGCACCAAAGTACCATGTAGTTAAATGTCAAATAAGTGTCCGAAATTCTTAAACCTTTCAACAATTTTTCTAGCCCCTAAAGAAAATGGATCTATTTTCTTACCCTTGAGACAGGATGGCTTGGACACATTTTTGGTGTTTCCCAGGCCGAGCTGACCCCAGCCGTTGTTGCCGAACACGTAGACACGACCATTTCCTAAAACAAAAAAAGTGATGTGTCCAAAACTATACAATTTCTCTTCTTAAAATAATATCTGTCTCGGCGTGTTCCAGAACACTATTTATACACACCGGCAAATAAAAATTAACTTTTTCGCAAAAATATACGATTAAAAAATTGAAACAATAAATAGAAATTTTAGATAATAATGCTGGTGAAGCACTGATATTTATATATTAAATGATGAATTCGGGACAGGCCGAATGAAGGAGACGAACCGAGTGGCGAGCTCGCTTTTATAAT
>JAQGBY010001269.1:0-30966 GCA_034698785.1 Mycogona germanica
TTCGACATTCGGTGTGTGCAGTCGCCCCGAATCCCGGGCTCTAAAAATAAACCCCACCCGGGTTGCGCACGAAGGAAACTCTTGCGTTCCCCCCGGTTCATTTGATCCCATTCCACAACGATGGCTCGCAAAATGCGGCTACCACCAAGGCCTTACTTCTGCAATCCAGAGATAGAAAGCAGCGCCCAACTTATTTACATCCGGTCACAAAAAAAAATTCCATGTCCTTTTTAAGCTTGCCCTTTTAAAGTTATGCTCAAGTGTTCGATTTACCAATGAATGAAATAGATGATCTATACACTGAAAAGTATGGCGGATATTTTTGTTGCGTAAGTTATAAACATCGATGAGCGGATTTTCTGTTGCAATTCTTATTTTGGAATTACTTTTTATATTTGGTTTGGCTTGAAGAAAATTGGTTTCAAGTTTCATTGTTCAAATATTTGACAAAACCAAGGCCTTGTGAAAATCTATAAACAATGGGATATCAACCGTTTTTCTGATTAATTCTACGTGCTTATTAAAAAGGTATTGTATATTTTTGGTTAGGTTTTACGAGCAATAGACAACAAACATGATTTGAAAAGGAGTTTCTTAATGCGTATTGGAACGGGTTTAATTTCATAACACGTATAAAAAAGTATTGTATAGTATAATTATTTTTTCAGTTTGTTTAAGCCCAAATTGAGTTGTATTTGTTTAATTTTAAGACAATAATAAATTAGAAATCCAATAAATATACGAATACACTTTAAGCTTTAACGTTAACTGCATTTCGATTACCATTCGACAAGTAAGTGCATCTTACTTCAATTCGTTTGAATGTTGGATCAAACCCAATTACATAGTTTTCATTTCTACATCAATTTAGTAACTTTCCATTAACCACACAATCATACCATTTTCCTTTCGTAAATATCTCAATTGTGATGGAAATGATTTACAAAAACTATTTTATAAAATAATTGAACAGTTTGCGTTCGTGAGTAACGGTTACCAGTACAGCATTTCACCATAATGTACTACGGAAATAAATCTACTTTCGCATGTGGGGGTCATATCAAGTTTCGAAGTACTTGTTACAGTTAGTTATGCGTATATCAGAAAATTGTTCACGCGTATAATCGCGCTAATGTTAACTGCAGTGACAAATCTTTGTTCTGTAATTATTGTTTAAATTCTATAATAAATACCAAATGCAAATCTTGTCAAATAAAATTTACAAGTTATATACTTGTGATAATTTTTTTAAAATTCACTGTAGTGTGAGGGGCATATTTTTACCAGTACCCCCGAAATCGAATAATCGAGAGCCCGCGCCGGGAATCGAAGGTTTTCGAAACATTTAGAATAGCTGATCCATGACCAAAATTCGGCATGCTCATGTGGCTAACGACTCTAATGTTCAAAAATATTCAAAATGTTCAATTATGTGCCAAACAGATTAAAATTAAAAATCGAATAATTGCTTGTATCGATAAATTAGTATAATTGAATTTTTAAAAAAATTGATAAACTTACTGTCAATGTCCTTTGAGCTGAGGTCTCCGGCCTGGTAAGGTAGGTAATTGAATAGAAAAATAATAATCCATATGAAATTTCCAAATCGAACAATTCACACATTTCGTATTTTTTCTCTTTTTCCAAAATGAAACCGTCGAAGGAAAGTAATCCAACAGGCACACACGACCAAAAAAACAATTTACCATTTTCTTGGTTGTGGTTCTTCTAAGCGATGTTCAAAGCTCAAATAAATGCTCTCCTGCGCGCACAGCCAAGTAAGAGTGATGCGACCGTCGCATCTCCTTTATATATACGATGCCGCAGCCTCCCGCTAGGTGGCGCGCATTTGACGAAACTACTAGAAATTCTATTAACACACACTCAAAGACGTTGAACGCTATTTTCAATGGAAATTCAATCCATCTTTGGAGTTTTAGAGTGTTCGCACATGGATCAAAGTGTATGCTATCAATTGTTACAAGCAGCTTCAATAATTGCACTAAAACATTAGAATTATTCAATACAATTACAATATGTGCCCGCAAGCAGCTCCAATGGGGGCCTATATGGCGGGGTCGAGAGACCAATTAGGAGCAAAGATGGAATGTCCTATTTTAACAGGCTCTGGATTTGAGTCTCTGACATGCCATTTCACTCTGGGGAAGTAGGAGTTACAGTTAGAGTGAGATTTACATTGTGGGTCAATAACCATTTTAGTGTGTTGCCGCCCCTTCTTCTGCACCTGATAGGAGCTGGACATATAATTTCCCCGATATCAACATTACAATCTCCCTTCAGAATTCTGACCAGAAACCCTAAATTGATCTCTTTTCTCTGATCTTCCAACAGCTCTCGATTATTCGATTCCGGGGTACTGGTGAAAATGTGCGCCTAAGCATCAAGAGGGGTATAGAAACTCCTGTTGTAATATATACACTTCAGTGAATTAAAAAAAATTCTCAGCATACTATAAACGTAACGCACAAAAACCCACCCCATTATATTTTTTTTGAAATCCTGTTTTTTAAATTTTTTCGAAAATTCTGTCTATTTTTATTTTGGAATTTTGCGTCAAGCGGTCCCCCATCCATTTCAAATTTCCACTCTTTAGACGAACATTAATTCATTCATTTATTTCGCGCCAATTTAGTTGATTGGTGTGCCTTAAATGAAGCAATTTAGTATCCGGCTCGCAACTCCTGAAAAAAACCCACAGGATATGCAGTTCTGTATGGTATATACGCATCATCACTCACTGTATGACTAATTGAACATAATTTGAAAAACGCGTAGCACAAAAAACGCACCCTGCATTCCCCAGACCCGCACCGATGACGCCATCAATCGCCGCAGGGAGCGCTGTTGGACGTCAGCGATACAGCGAAATTGGCAATGTCAATTTCCTGTTTCGCAGGTTGGTGGATGTCGGATTTCTTGTTCGCATTTACCCATCACATATGGGGTGTAAATCGCGGAAAAACCGGAATTTCATATAACGAGAACCCAATTCCATCGTGTGCGCGAGTTTTTTTGGAATCAGCAGTCAGCTGAAAAAGAGGACAGCCGGGAGAAATTCGTCGCCCGCAAGTAGGCCTATCAGTGAGTCTGTATTGACATTATGAATTGAACTTTGGCTGTAATCACCCACCTTTTCTTCGGCGGCGCACCTGGCGGTTTTGTCAGAACTATATAGTCTATTCAATCCTGTATTAGCTGGTGTCGTCGGCCGCGCGGAGCGTGATGGTGTGTGTGACCGTCAAAGGGTGATTATAGTTGATCAGAGTTAAATGCCTTAAATGGTTGCTCGAATGCACTTGTAGGCCTAGCAAATTTTTCCTTGTGTGTCGAATGACGCTCGTTTATTACTCATCGCTGTCATCAGACATGCGCCGTGGCCGGGAAACCGAAATCGTGTTTGTTGCTACCGGGAACCTCTTTGGGCTCAGATCGAACAAAACTGGGTCATCTGCCCTGGCGGGTTAAGCCTTGGCCCTTGCTTATGACCGGATATCCACTGTACCTCCTCTGGAAGCCCATCCGTATGCCCAGGAACCTCGTCAGGAACTGTACAGTTGCGGTCAGATTTCCGTAGAACGACGCAAGACTTGCTCCCTTGTATGTTGTTAATTACTACCGTCAACATTTGTAGTCTAATTGATTAACATCAAATCGTGCGTCGCCAGTTGGAAACAGTCCTCAGACATGTATCTTTCGCAACGAATAAAAGTCATGTTTCCTCGGACTCTGTGCATGATCAAGACAACATCTCGTCATATCTAAACTGGCTTCATTTTACATGACAACTCGGAACTGCTTTTGAGGGAACATTGTGCGACGCCAGTTGAAAACAGTGATGAACTTATAAGATAATATAATTGCCGCGGAATTTTGTTGAACATACCCATCTGGTTTCCCAGGATCTAACTTTTGACGTTAGCCGATCGAAACAGACAGAAATGGCAAACCATCGTAAGTAAACAAAGTCGCCTCTAGAAGGTTTCAGTTTTGTAATCGAAAGCAGCATGTGCATGTCCACAATTGTGACAAATACTGTACATCAGACATGAAGTATGATTGGCCTTAACTGGTTTTTTAAGTCACGCTATAATAATACCCCCTCCCGAGGGCACTTGCGGGTTAATATTGTAATTATACTTTGTCTTGACCATTCAATTCCTGATTGAATGAATGAAAATTCATTTGCAGAAGAACACAAATGTACGCAACGAATTCAACCTAGCGATTACTCTTTACTTCGGCTCAAACTTTATTTTTGTATTTATTAGCCATCTCATTGAATTTGCAAGTTATGCAAATCCCGCAAGTGATCTCCAGAATACAACTGTAGCTCTCCCCATTAACTTTGGACTGACAAACCCTTGTGTAACTACGTGTAATTGTACGTAGTCGTAACTACGTATAAGTGTAATTGTACAATGTAACACAGGCAGAATAGTTGATTAAGTGGCCCATTTAGTTTGCTAACATGTTAATAGATCTCATGGATTTCCCGTGTGGCTCATTGCTCATTTAGTTCGTTGCACCCGTGTGCTCGTGATCGCGGGTTCAATTCCGTAGCGAGAGAAATTCCTATGCCGGCCTCCTTTAGGAACGGAAGTAAAGCCGTGCCCGTATGATATCAGGTGCACATTAAAAATTCCTATCTAGCTCTGTGGCCGAGACTTTTGGGGTTGTTTTTTGGCGAAAACGCTGGTAAGTCCCTTAACAAATAGCTAAAAAATAAGACATCATGAATCTTCATTTGTCAACTAATCGATGAACATGTTCAGGTTTGACTTTGCCCTTGAAATTGAAGCTTATAATCTGACTGTATTGGTGATGAAAAGATACGTATACTCGTAATGAGCTTACATGTTTGTGTACTGATAATTTTACTTGAAATGTGTTTTTGCGTTTCAGAAGGTGCGATGGAAAAAAGGAGGAGTGATGGACCGAATCTGCCACCAATGTGGAAATCCTACCGTGAGTTTACGTGTAGTGGAGAGATCTTAAATCAATATTTATTCGCGTTTATATGTGTTCATGATTCGATAATGCTTTTTTTCATTTTATCCCACCTCACCCCGTTGCAACAGTTTACCATCTACAGCAACAGGCGCCGACTCCCAAGAGAATAGTTTGCAATCACCACGTAAGTTCAATGTGTGTCGTTATTGTACAAGGGCATTGTGTATTTAAAGCAAAATTACGGGAATGAACATTTGTAAGTTCAATGTGTGTCGTTATTGTACAAGGGCATTGTGTATTTAAATCAAAATTACGGGAATGAACATTTGAAAAGGCATCGTTTAGTTTGAGCAACGTTTACGTGCATCACATGTAAAATTATATATTTTTAATTTACGATATATGTCAAATGAAGAAAAACAATACTTAGCGCTACTATAAGAATTCACGCGTCAGCCAGAATGTTTGGACGCGCGCAACGTTTGCCTTGCTTGGTGCTGAAATTATTTCGGCAGTAAAACCCACATTTATTTTTGGGTGCAACGGGACGCAACTGAATGAGAAAACTAGGCGAAAGGATTTCACTGGGCCGATACATTATCCGTGGGCTTGCTGGTCCAGAATATCCTGCCTGCGCTTTAACAGGCATTCTGGCAAATTCAGGCAAACTGCCAATTGGAGCAGCAAGTTTAGTTAGTTGTCGGCTGGCTCATTGTCTAGCGTTTTTTTCTTTCCAAGATTTTGGACATATCCGTACACACACTAACCCACGTAGTTCAGTGAGTTGATATGATAGTCGAGAAAATATCGTTTTCCAAACAAAATCTATATACCTACGAATAAGTACAAGTATGATTTGGCCAAATACTACAATATGTGCTACAGTGAAGCTATTTACACTTGTAGTCATAGAAAATGAAAAAATGAACTCAAAATGTGAATGTGTACGGCAACAAATTATCTGTACAAATTTGCTAACTGTTGTTTTATTTTGGTACAAGTTCACGAAATTATTTATGTAATAAATTAATACTTAAATTGTGTTTGTTTTATTTGTAGGTGCCAAATCGACCGCCATTCTATGGCAGAGAGTAAGTCTCCCAAATTTGTTTCAATAAATTACTTAAAATTTATGCTCTTATTTTATAATTCTAATAACACTTGAAATTCGTATATGTTGATTTTTGGCTAATGAATGACACTTTTTTTTCAAGATTTCATGGAATGATATATCGTAACGCTACAGATATTTTATTACGAGATTGTGACGGCTGCTATCTTGTAAGGGAAAGTCAAAGAGCTCCAGGCACCTACACCCTGTGTTTAAGGTAATATTTATTGCAGCTTCCTGTGCCACAAAGTTTAATAAACTTGTCTGTATGTGGAAAACTGAGATAATACATGATTCAATTCGTCAAAGATTGGCTGCACATTTGGTGTTATGGTACTGAAACTATCGGCTCTCATTGGTTAAATCCTCAATGAAACTTAACACAGTGTGAGAAATATTAATTTAAGTATTTGCACATAATTAGTTCTCGAGACATGCTGTATGTAATAAAACATGATCCAATCGGGTTCGTAATCCATGCAAATTTTATATTAAAATATCATTTTCAGATTCGGAGGAGTTACCAAGAATTTCAAGCTGTACTACGATGGGCAACATTACGTTGGCGATAAGCGTTTCGACACAATTCAGGTTAGATGTTATTTCCAAGACCGATACTGAAACCACAGATTGTTCGCGTAATTATGTTTCAATGTGTTTAAATCGCGTTTAACTGTGGCCTGCTTCAGGATCTAGTGGCCGATGGCTTAATCGCCCTTTACTTGGAGTCTAAGGCGGGCGACTACATCGCCGTTATGTGCAACGAGTCTGATTACGAGCTGAGTCCGTACATGACCCTGACCTCTCGTCGGCGAAAGCGACCGCAGCTGTCTATTCCTGGTGGTGGCCCACCACCCGTGATCCAATCACCGCACGAATACGAGCGACCACCGTCCAATGCTGCTGTAAGTCTGATTAGCTCAAGAAAGTGCCAAATGCACACATCAGTTTTAATAATTAAGTTGTTTTTTGCTTTCACATGATTTACATTTTCTTTCTTTTAGGAGGACATTTTGGTGGAAGCGTTTTTAAGTAATCACATTGAAATTCAACACTACGAAAAACAACACAATTTTAAGGCATGTATCTTTTATTATCTTTTGTCTGTTGATAAAAAAATCTAGTGTGCTAGTGTCCACTTCGAGTCCCTTCTTGTGCAGTAACAATTTGTAACAGTTTTTCTCGTTCTCCTACAATTTAGATTCACAATTTTAAAGGACTAAATTGGTGCGATTTTTGTGGAAATTTTATGTGGGGTCTTATTGCTCAGGGCGTTAAATGTGAAGGTACGTGGCCATTTTATGTTGCTGATTATTATTTGTTTTTCACATTCTTAAATACTGCTAAGGTGTAACACATTATATTTTAACGATTGATTGGTATTCTTCCTCGAACTATCAAGACTGTGGCTTTTCTGCTCACCGGCGATGTTCGGAAAAACTGCCCAATGACTGCTGTCCCGATTTGAAATATGTGACCAGAACGTTTGGTGTGGATCTCACCACTCTAGTCAAAGCGCACAACAGTGTGAGACCATTCGTAGTCGACATGTGCATAAAGGAAATCGAAAGCAGAGGTGACTAAATGCATCATACCTTCGTTGTTAGATGAAATGTGTCCCATTTTTGAATATTTTTTATTTAAATTGATTATTCGTTTCATATGGCTCATTAGCCAGGTTGTATTAATGATAATGACGCATGGACGTTTGTCAATTCTAATATTCAAGCAACCAAATTAAGCCAACCAAATACACCGAATTAGACATTTTTTTGTAATGAAAGAATTATAAATTGTTGGACCCAGGAAATATTTGATATCACGATACTAGAAAAAGTGTATCTGCTCACAGTATATAATTGTTTTTTAAAGGCGTGGAAGCGGAGGGTCTGTACAGGATTTCAGGGTTCAACGATGATATTGAAGCGGTCAAAATGGCCATTGACAAAGGTAAAAATATCTTTTGTCAGGAATTTCATAATTTTTAAGTTTTTAAGTTGATATATCCTTATGTTATCCATTATGTATCTTTTCAGACGGAGAGCATGCAGATATTAGTACAAAGGCGTATGAAGATATTAATGTAATTGCCGGTGTCCTGAAACTTTATTTCCGTCTGTTGCCAATCCCGCTCACAACGTTTGATGCTTACCACCTATTCATCAATGCTGTCAGTAAGTTGGTCTTTGTAAATCTGGTTTTTCTCTAGAATCCGTGCGGAGTATTCAATTCGCGGATTTAATTATTGCGATAGTTGTTGATCTAACTTTTTATCCAATTTAGAGAAAACTTCTTTAGACGAGAGGTTGGAAGACTTGCGAGGTGCCCTGGGAACCCTTCCACCAGCTCACTATCAAACTTTGAAGTACCTTTTGGCACATCTCTCGAGGTAAATTCTAGTGACACTGAACAATAATTTTTATTTAAAAGAAATTTTTACCTTTACTCGCTCCACTAATTATTGCGATCAAGTCACTCCATTACAGGATTTTCTGTACCCCTCATGGTGCTTAGGCACTATGACGAAGGTCACTTTAATACAGTATGCATTAGAATGAAGCTTATTGAAATGTTAAGGTAAAATAGGAAAACTTTTCTCAAATGGAATAGAATTTTTCTAAGATCTTGCTCTTTCAATTGACCTTGTGCACGCGCACCTCCGTGTCATCATTATTTGAGTTCTTCAGATTTAAATGTCGAGATAACGTTGGAAAGGAGTTTGCAATTTGCCCTTAGCTTCACAACATAATAAAAAAGAACCCGAAATTTATGTTTCAAAAACAGGAAGCTGCTGAACTGACTAAATATATAGCAAATAAAACTGCTTTGAAATAATGGTTTGAAAATTTCCTGTCCCTTTTCAAATGTTTTTCAGGGTTGCCAAAAAGGAGAGCAAAAACAAGATGAACACTTACAACCTCAGCACCATATTTTGCCCGACCCTAATGCGTTCTCCCGATCTGTGCATTACCGATCTGGCCGTATGGAAGTACGAAAGTACAGTCATTGAACTGCTCATCAGTTACCAGTCCCAGTTGTTTGATCATTAATCGTGTGACCAAAGTCACGGAAGCGGCGTTTGGACTGATGTAAATTGTCGATGTTCCAACGGTAACTGACATCGTCATCGTGGAAACGGAAATTCTTCTTATTGAGGCTCTTGGCTCAATGGTAGGACAAAAGAACCGTTTTCCTCTTTTTTGTACATTTACTGCACTTGCTTGGTCACCTCTAGGAGGATGCTTTCTGTGAATTTTATTTTGACGACGACTTGATTAAGGGGCAATATCTTCGACGGAGACCCAATTTTAATATTGTTCCATGCAAGCAGAGCTGTAAATATCATTGTTCATTACCAAAGATCGAACAAATTATTATATATAAGCATATATATTTTTTCATTTCAATGTTTTCATTTTTCTATTGATTTTAAAAGTCGTTTTTGGGCCATATCTAGCCACAAACCTATCTTTTGTCATCTTTATTATTTTATAAATTGTTTCAAAGCAATAGCTGAAATGGTATTCATAAAAAAAATTAGCTAAATGAGTTATGGGATGCGAGATATAAATTGGATCTACATTTTTTGTTGTGATGCGATACACTTTCCCCCGAGGACAGAACGATTAAAAAATATATTCTCTTGTATATACAAGGTGAACCTGAAAATATGAACCACTTTTACTGTTTTTAATAAGTCATCCAAAAATAGTCCGATTATTATTAAACTTGATCATAATTAATACTACTGTATCCCCTTTCGAATTCAGAGACTGAAATTTCAATTTTTATATTTCTCACTATTAAAGTTGCGTCTCGACGGTGGCGCTTGTCGATTGCTGATTACCGCTGCAATACGTCCCTTTGTAGCACGATTGCTCTACTCGGCTGCAAAAATGCCGTTCAACTTATTTTAAAATGCGATGAAATATCTTCGACATAACAATTATGATGCCAAATGACTACGAGTTTCCAAACAAAAGATGGATTTTAGGCGAATTTGTAGAATCTTTAGCCAAAAATAAACCAAACCGAGACTATCTACCTTCGTGAAACTTTTGAACGACCACAGTTTACTAGGTAAACGGGAGCATCGGTCCGTTCCCTTTTTGGAAACTCGTTTTGGAAACCGGCAAGGCGCAACATTAGTAGTGAGAAATTTGAGTCTTGGCATTTTGAAGAGGATACTGTTATCTTAATTATCCCCAAATTTCATATCAATCGGACTATTAAATCGACTAAAAAATCGACTTATTAAAAATAATAAAAGGGGTCCATAGTTTTAGTTTCACCCTGTAGATCATTAAGTATTCAGTCAGAGGAATTTTATGCGCAGCATTAGTTTTCTTTGAATTGTAAATATGGTTGACGTCATTTTGTGCCCTAACTACGGTTTGAATGATGTTTAACAACTACAAGAGGTCTAAATTTCGTAGTAGTGGTGATAAGACAAATTATTTTAATTTTATTGTTTAAGCACTTCTTTAATTAACGTTATTGCAACTTAAACTTGTTTCTTGTAAAGGCAACTCAAAACAACGATTTTCATATTCTACTATAAGTTGTAAATAAAGTCAAATACCTATAACTTGTAGATACACAATTAATAGGAGCTTATATTAATGCTGCAAACGCACTTGGGTGTTGACCTATGTTCGGTTTCCTTGAGCCAATATATTGTATTAAAAGGTTATTTTTAACAATGGGCCTCATACTCGTTTTTGTGGCCTGAAACTAAAGTCATCAATCCACCACAACATATTGTATATGGATAGAGCTTTATTTGACGTCTTGCTCAATGAATTACTTTTTTTCTTTCAATCGGCAAAAACATTTTGCGTCATATTTGATTGAGGCGAATATTTGATTTTATTTCTTTTGTGCATTCTATATCTGCTTTCGCTGTGTCGAATTTCTGAACTTTTTTATTTTCTCTTGCCCTCTGTCTGCATTTGTAGTTTACAAAACAGGTAACCATTGCAATTCATTCATTATCTGTAGTTTGTAAACACTGTATATTGTAAAAGCCGTCATAATATATTGATGTTTAACTTGAAACGAAACTTAACAGATTATTTGACAGTGTATATTACAAAGAAACCAAAGACAACCAGTTAGACCTAACGCATACAATTGGCGTCGAGATGTTCGTACTGAATTTTAATTTGGAGAGTTTGTACTATTTGCCAAATACCCTCGCAATGAAAGCGGACTGAAAATCTGGAACGAATAAGAGAACCAATATAAGCCCATTTAAAATGTGCCTTGACCATTGTACAAGACTCTGCAAAGATTAATTGTGCATTCGAATTGCTCATGGTTGACCCCATCAAATTTAAATAATGTATGTGTAGTGCAACTAGTCTCGTAGGTCTACTTTGTAGTAATGAGATCAGATCATTTCTTGTCCGATCACGCAACCACTTTTTTTGATGCGCCGGCAGTCACTTCGATTGAGGATTGATTGATGCCACCCTGAATTTGAATTAGTAACACGCTTTTGAGTTTAAAACAAAATCATTTTGAATTGATCAGTACCAGTGTGTGCGATTTCAAACAATAAAACTTGTTTGAAAATCAATTTTCGAGTCTGATATAAGAATCGAAACTTTGGCGATTGTAACATTTTTGGTATTAAAACCTTGTGATCCCAATTACATTCGAGTAACCCAAAAGAAATGATGTAACTCGGACAACACTTGACGAATGTAAATAAAGCCAAGGTTAACGTTATAGGATTCGAATATAACGTGCTTCTAAATATTATGATATTGTTGTTATAGCTGTTATGTCGTTTATAAATTGAACGCCGCTGGTGATTTGTTTTTATTTTCACATTTTATTGAAGCTTCATGTTTTCATTTGATTGTTATAATGAAGGTATTTAATACATTCCTTGTATACCTCTCTAAAATATCTACAAAAATATGTCCTAGTGTTCAGTTTAAGTCAAAGTAAAATATTAGCGATGTAAAATATGTCATTCTTAAATAAGGTGCTGTGGTTATGAAATCTGGAGCCATTCTGTGTGGAAAACAATAAAAGTCCTCCTTGCGTTTGTTCATTCTCAGAAACAAATACAGTTAATGAATGCCGATTTCAGTTTGGTGCAACATCTTTTTGATATTTTATAAGTTTAGTAAATTCAAAATGTTAAAAAGTCGTGCTTGCTTATCAATGGAAATGAATTACTTCAATAATTAACCAGCTTAAATTTATTATCTAGAATGAGCTGTTAGAATGACTTAATCATCGACTCAACCCAGATCATATTCAGTGCTCCATAAACAACGATATATAGTATATTCGTACGAAAGTTACAAAGCTACTTCCTGCCCCATGAGTGTCTGAACATCAGGGAGCCAAAATTGATAAATAGGTAAATAACCTAAGTGTAATAAATTATTGTATTCATATTCATTGCCCATAATGATCACTTCTTGTGTAACTTACATGATTACTATGAAATATCACGCGTAAATTTGATATTAATTATTATATTAAATTGCAAAAAACAAATATGACTCGTCTAAACATTATGATAGTTTTCGTATCCAAATACTAGTATTTCTATTCATATAAATGTTGCTGTGAACATAATCTCGAACTATTGTATACCAGTTTTATTTGACTCTCGTCATTCGTTATCATTGTCAAACTATATGCTTAATTTTAAGCAAAGTGTGCTTTCTTTTATTTAAAAAAGGTATTGTATATAATATAGATATATTAATTGAAAGGTTAGTTGGCTACATTTGACGGTGCAGTCTCAAAATCCTGTAATAAAAAATGCATAAATATTCTTGTTGTTGGCTTGATTATTACATTAACATAAAATACTACGTGCATATTTTGACTGTTTTTAGCTAAGGCGGAAACCCAGCTTCTCCGCCCTTAAATCCTTCCAGGACCAAGTAAATGGTCTAAATTACCATCCAGGAAAGTAAAGAAATTACTGAAATAAGTACATTAGTTGAATAAACCACATGGCATAATGATTAATTGGATAAAACATATGGCACCGATGCCATGTGTTTAAACACTTGTGATTGGTTTATTGTTCTCTCCGGCGCGCTTGACCGGTGCGTTGGAGGGACGATCTACCCTCTGTTCTAAAGTTTGACCTCGACCTCTTCCACTTTTTCAGCCCCGTTTTTGGTTTTTACTTGTTAAATTTATTTTGGGCGTGCACACAATTTCGAATGCAACTGACTAGGAAGTTTGGTGGTTTCCGAAACGTTATTAATAGCCAGAAACACGGTAAAAATTCCTTTATACAATATTGTTTCAATTTATTGGGTAGTCGATGAAAAAACAATTTCTAATAGGAATCTGCTGGACGCAAACTCAGGAACTGGCGACGAACACGATGTTGTATTATATTATTGGGTAGTGACGAAAGTCTTTGGTGAGCTCGATCATTTTGTTGCGTGTTTCGCAAATTCTTCGTTTCTTTTAATTTTTTTGTATCTTACTGAGACGTCGTCGTTTCCCCCAGCCGTGTCCTGGGTTTTGCCGATCTTTATCCTTTCTTTACTTTATACAATCCGATCGACCACATACGCCGTATTTCTTTATAGTTGTTAATTATTGTAATTTTTAAATTGAGTCTTGTAATTTTTGTGGTAGGATTATATCTCTTCATTTTGATGATTTCATGTTTCATTGCTGGAAACGTTGTACAAGGTTTAGCTTTATTGTTCTCAACGTGATCTGTCATTCCTTGCGGGAATAATAAATTTGTTAGATAGAGCAGACGCTGTACGCATAGTAAATCATAACTTGATCATTTTTTACAAGTCACTCTTCTAAGTTCAATTCCAAGAACCTTGAATGTTAATCGATGCCATATCGCTTGTTTTAATCTTGAAAAATGGTGTTTGGAGCTGATATACTCGAACAATATTACAACCTGTCGTTTCTTTATCAGCCGTCATAGAGCCAACACTTGATGCACTCAACAGATATTTTTATTTCTCAAATGTTATCGAAAACTTTGTTATGACGTGGCTTTTGAAAGTGTTACTTTCAATACCATTTATCAGATCTCTGAAATAGTATAATTTATTTAAATTTATATTCTGTTTTACAACTAAGAAAAATTCAGTCTTAATTCGTGACTAATTTTGCTTTTAAAGAAGTCATGGGGGTTGTGTCTGATGACTCAGCTGACATCCCTGATTAAATTAATTACCTCGTGTGCGTTCAATTGTGTCTCGTCTACAGCTGACGAGTTCGTCAACCAAGTGCCACAGTTTTACTGTCGTGCTGATTTTCAGGTGTATCACGACAGTAGAGACCCGAAAGCAATTACATACGGGTGCTTATTCAGAGCGCACGTTAATTATAAAGACAGCGTTCGGTGGTCCTAATTTGTTCGTCGCATGTCAACTAGTCAAGCCGAACCATACCTGAGTTGTCAGTAAATAGTGTCGTTGACTCTGTTGAGAGAGAGAGAGAGAGAGAGAAGAGACTCTCGCACTTAATTATGTCAGTGTCACACTGATGTGGGCAAGTTTGCCATATCCTTCGTAGAAAATTGCAACCATTTTTTACTTACGTATATATTTTTCTTTTATTGTTTGTGCACGCACACAGCTTAAATTGAATTTGTTTATTTGGAACGTGGAGCTTATGGTGAGGTAATTGAACTTGATGCAATATGATGCCATATTTATGGTAACTTTACGCACCATTAAATCATCGACCATCATAACCACTACGATTACATTGATAGAGCAACACTGAATCGAACACAAGTTAACTCGATCTCTTGAGTTTTCACCGGGTTAGAATGTTTATTCCACAGGTAGTTTACTTTCTCGTTACTAAATTAATATATACCTGAAAGTCTCTTAAAGTAAAACACATATTTTACAAATTACATTACTTTTAAAATTAATTTCATGGATGTGGAAATTATTAAGAGTTTACAAACTTGAAAATGTCAATGCAGGTAGCTTGTGTTTGTTATCGATGCACTCAAGATACAAGATGCAATGCCGGAGGGGCATTATTTCCGTACATGTGTAATGTAATTATTTTATATTGGGTCAATGTCGATAGCAGCGTACGTTGAGATCATCACGACGTGAACTTTGCCGTCCGCAAGTCAGCAGAGGCTCTGCTTTTAGTCATTACACGGCATGGCGCAAAATTACCGTTGCGTGTAACAATACGTAAAACGTATAAAATAAATATACAGAAAAAAATTACTTGGTCGATGCACGAAAATTAGTACTGTGTGTATTTGTGGGTCTAGGAAATATTCGAAAACCACGTTGCATCTGCGCAATGTGTCACTGATAAGACTAACGGTAATCCGATGGTAAATTGCGAGCTTATTGCCTGTTTCTCGACTTGTACTTCTTGGTTTGCAATTATGAAGCAATATAGCAGTCATGAAGCAAACTTTTTTTTAGAGAATGTACGAGTACTTATTTCGTTGCAATATTTACCATTTATTTAAGCTCAAGAAGAATTTAGAGAGACCCCTATTTACAGGAATTTAAGGAATTCGATATCTCTCTGAATATTTATGATTATTGACTGGTTCATTGTGAGCATACAACTTAACGATATATTAGAAAATAGCCTGTTTGTGATGCTAGGTTATTATTATTTTTTCAATGATGTATTAACAGTTTAGGCAGTGCCTGATTAAGTCCTGGTTGCCTCTAGGCTGTCAAAAATCTCGCTCCCCCTCAAAAATAATCTTTTGGTAAAATGGAAGCATCTGGTTGGAAATCTGATTAAAAACTCTCAAAGTCGCAATCGCAAATCAAAAAATTATCTGCCATTTGATTTACACTTGCGTCACTAACGACTCTCGGTGAAAACAAATCGCAATATCAGACCCATAATATAAATCTTTCCAGCATTAATATCCAGCCCTAATGTTAATTAATCCGGTACTGAAACAAAAAATGTTGGTTATGTAAAATGTATTTTAATTTTAATTCTCAAGGTGCGCCAAATGATCCGCTATCGAGCTAATTCTGCTATTAAGCACGCTCGAACACGAAAAATTACTTAGCAATATATTTTAGATTATCAATCAAGGCGAATGGTGATTATTCGAAATTTGACCTGAAGTATGATATTGAACACGATGTGGTACATGCAAATAGTGATATACCTGGTAGTACAATAGGGCATTCTGATAAGACCACCACTTTGCGGATAAAGCTATAAGGGATCATTGGCGAATGTTTTTGACCGGGATCCGGTATATCGCATTGACTCTCTTTAAGTGTAAAGATTAGCTTATGTTTGAAATGGTACTGACGAAAAGACCTACCTCGTCCTATTAAAAAAATATATTCGCACGAAACGTACCACCCTATATTAATGACTTTCCCTTTTTGTGTAACCTAATCAGATCCCTGCTGATATTTAATTTTTTAAAAAGAAATAGATTTCTTTTTAAAAAATTAAATATCGGATAAATAACATAAAAAAATAATTTTCTTTATATAAAATTCACAATGCTAATTTTGACCATTTCATTCTTTTTAAGAGAGAATTTTTTTAATTGAAAATGTCAAACTCCAAATAAATAGCATTAAAAATAATTTCCTATATACCATGTATCATATTTATTAGTTTAAACATAATTTCAAATTTTGGAATTCTTTTTGTTAGATTAATGTTTTAAAAATGAAATTATTTGGAAAATTAAAAAAGCTTAATTTAGAAGCGCAATATACCGCAAGTGTTACGAGGAAATGGCATATTCTAATTTCGGAAGTGGAAATACACAAGTGAACGGGCAAATGGGCATTTCCAGCGTTTTACCATTTATACCTAGCCTAAGCCGAAACCAGAAAATATAATTACCTCTTATCGGTCAAAGGACATTTACATGCCGACAGTTGTGAATCAAGTGGTTCTTGTGACGATATCATTTTGAACGAGTCGTTTAAATTTCGGTCAGGTTGCATGATTTGGTTATAGTTAAAATATACATCACCATTGTCAAGCTTTTTTTACCTTTTGTCAAACAGCTTACTTTTACAGAACCTCCTGGAATTAATTGTTTAATAGCGTGATTGTTCTGCAATTTTGGTTTAACGTACGAATAATTATTCTCTGTTCCGAGTTCTGTTCTGTTTAAATACATTTAAAAACAATTGTATTTTATAAATTTTTTTTTTAAATATTACCCATCACTGTCACTGCACTAAAGGATTTTCTGTACTCTTGGTGCTTAGTCAGTATATGGCGAGGGGCACATTTTCACCAGTACAAGTACCCCGGGATCGTCATTTTCGAGAGCCCTCGCCGGAAATCGAACCCGGTCTTTTTGTGTTGTTTTAAATTTAAAAAAAAAATTAAATGTCAGAAATTCTAAAATCCAAATGTTAAAAATTGCTAATTTTTAAAATCCAGTTAAAACATTTAATGCTTTCTTGGTTGGTGAATTGAATAGCAAAATAAAAAGGTTTGTCTGCATGGTGACAAGAAGGAACTAAGACAAGAAGAAAAAACATTACAATTGAGGGAATCGAGCACGATATTGCATCAACTAAGCCTCCCACCTTACCTCAGATTTTGGCTTGCATGAAGCCGAGACAACAATAAAACAGAAGAGGCAAGCAACAACGATAACAAAAAAATCTCTACACTAAAATGCCTGCGCGACAAGGCCAGAAGTCAGCCAAACCGACGAGAATAGTACTCGCCCAACGATAGACCCGGACGAGAGAGCGGTCTAACATATATCGCCAGCACCGGGACCATATTTAGATAGAGCAGCGCCCTGGTCATAAACTTATAAATTCTGCACTCAGACACACGTCACCAGAAGAATGCATCCAGCTATTTCTCCGACTCTGTCTATAATAGCCATCACTCGATTCATATGCCATATTGTTGATTTGTAGTCCTGGGGCTCACCACCGCTGACAAAAATCATTTAAATCTATTGGGTGAGCAATAATGAGCAATATAACTATAAGCGGACGAGAATTGTTACGAATTAGAACCCAATACCTACTGATTGATCCACACGACAAACAGAAAAAATACTATAAAATGTATTTAATACTTTTTATCCTATAAAAGAGTTTCTAAAAGGTGATGAGTGTGCAAAATACTAACATGCGTTGTTTTCCTGAGCTACACCATGTGCTTTTGCCCCGACTTTCCCTCACTAAAAAAGGTGAGTACGCAGAACAAACGCAATCGAACGTGACAGCCTGCAGGTAGAGTCCGCTGCAGCCAATTATGATAGAATCATATAGAAGCGAACAGATGCTAGCGACGAGCGGATCTCTTTTGTTTGGACTTGCTCAGGTACACAACACCAGAGCGGAGGGGTTGTAGCTGGGCGTTTATGGTGCGCATCTATTTTGAACGAGCCTGCTGTTGGTTATCTCCTCTTCTCCGGCTGCCGAGCCGCGCTCTGCGCCACCCGTCACGCTTTGACAGTATCGCCGCGGTGTGACAACACACGTCACAAACCAACCACCACCAACAAAAAATCGCCCACACTGATGTCCACGGATAAGCCGTACACTTTAGTTGCACGAGCGTGAGCAGTTCTCATCGAAGTGCACCACCGTACTAATCAGTTAAAAAACGGATTGACTCTCTCTTCGAAAGCTCTCTTCGTCCGCTTCCAAAAGGATTGATGTGACAGGCGTTTGACCATTACGAGTATAACTCACCAAAGTGTTCCTCATGTCAGAAGCATTTTGTGTATCAGACAATCGGTGTGAACAAAAGTATCCGCGACAAAACTAACGGACTTCACAAATCTAATGAAATATTAAAAGAGCAAATTCCCCATATACGCCCACAGGGGATGGATTTTTAATGGTGGTGACTTGGTGTTATTGAAGCTGACCAGTTGGTGCGCTTGATGTCATTGAAGTCAACCGGCACTGAAGACTTCGGATTAATAAATATTCTAAGATAATTGATCGTATTTATTTGAGGTGGAAGTGAGAAACGCCTTTTTTGATACGACTATTTATTTGAACATCAGCGGGAATTGCATCAACGGAATAGAACAATGTCCAACTTCTTCAACATGTGGAAGACCAATAAGTCAAGCGGCGACAAGAACGCCGCCAGCGAGTTGTCGTCCATCGCGAACAACAATAACGATGGCAGTGTGTTCGATGACGCCGATTCCAATTGGTTGGACGCGCGGGCCAAAACGGAACGCATGTCCGTGTCCCGTTCCGGTCGCTACAAGGAACGCCTGCGGCGACGCTCCTCGTTGTTCGATGGCACCTCCAAGATGGCGGCCGACGAGGAGGAGGAACAGCGACCATCCCAGCAGCTGCAGCAGAAGTACCCGCACGCCAACGACAGTTCCACCGCCCGAGTCCACTCCCGATCCGGGTCCAATTCCAGCAACAACAGCCAGAAGAAGGCCGAAAACAACGAGAACATCAACAACAAGGCCAAAGTGTCGGTCAGTTATAACGCCGCCAATCAGCGGGCTTCCATTGACCGCACGCAAAACGCCGGTCAGTCGGTATCCAGCCACAACAAGGACTTGCCATTACAATCGGTGGCCATTTGAATTAAAATCGTTTGATATCGCCATGTACGAAACTCGGCATCGTTTTGTGACATTGCACGCTCAGATACGATAAGAGCGTTTAAGGACTTTCATAGTGGCCAGCATATTTTGAATAGTAATAATCAAAAACCACCGTCGCAAGAGAAGGAAATACTGCAGTGCTTTTTTATTTTAAAAATATGATGATTGATAAATATATTGTGATAAAGTGTGACTGTATATTCGAATTGTGCCTATAAGAGGTATTTCTGTGTAGAAATGTAAAAAATGTTGCGATTATGTTTGCGGAAACATTCGCGTCAACTCATGATGAACTGTGTCAGAATTTCTGATCCATTAAAATAGATTTAAAACCAAAAAGAAAAACACGAAATGTAGGAAGTTATTAAGAAAATAAAGTTTCCTATTGACAGCGAGATCATCGAGATTACCATTATATATTTTTCGATTAACTAACTAAAAGCATGAATAAAGGCATTTCAATAGATTAAAATAATTCTCAACTAAGCAAAGCATATTATTTGAATACTGGCTATTACAGGCAGCGCCTTAAATTTGTCATAGTCGAATGGCCAGGATCTCTTCACTCGATTGTCAACTATTTGCTTGTCCAAAAATAGTCTGTACAGCAATGGTATTTGAAATAATATAGCAATAAGTTTTTTCTCTACGTGTATTTCGATTTTGATATACTTTGTATATATGGAAATGTTTGGAAAATGCAGTATTATTTGTGTGGCTCCCTGTATGATTTCGTATTGGAAGTCTTTTATATAGCTTTCCATGTTAAGAAAAATCTGGATCATTGTCACATGCCAAGAGACAATGGAAACTAAAGTCCACGATTCTGTTCTTGGAAGTTGAGAACTCCAACAGGAGCATTTAAGAGTCCATGTTTTTTTATAAATCAGGCGTCTAACAAAATAATGAGATACCTGTGGACTACTTCACGTTTATACGTTGGATTCATTTACATAACATAAATTATAAAAAGGGTTAATGTGTGAAACTTCATACTCTGAAGGGAAAGAGTTGCAACACCAAATTTCTGTCCTTCGGAAGAAAAGATAGATATTATAATTCGATTTCCGGAAGCCGCCATTTAATTGCAGCAATAATATGATAAAAGAGTTGCTAACTGGATGGCTGGTGTAAAATGGCTCCCACTTCAAACATGATCGCGAATGTTTTTAAAAAATAGAGTTGGGTTTTATAATATTCCATTACCGAATATCTCTCAGCCTCACATTTCACCAGATAATTGAAATCATTCATTCAATCGTGCAATTTTGAGCACTCACCTTAGTCCAAGCTTCATATTTTAATTGATAGTTACGTATGTGATAAACAAACGATGCAATTTCACTTTGCGCATTAACGCTATTGTGCCGTACAATTTGAAAAGCAGAAATGTTTTATAACGTATGTTAAACATTTGCTATACGAACTCTTTTTTTAAACACACAGGTTCTATGATAATTGAATTGTTTTGTAAAAGATTCGCAATAAATGACAAATGTGATCGTAACAGCGCTGGCATGAAATAACTGTTATCTGGTTTATTCATCAGCAATTAATTACAGATTGTTTCAATACAGGTTTCAAGAAATGCAAACGTTCATGTTTAATTACTTGAATTTAAAAAAAACTTTAAAAAGGCAGTATTGATAATTCAAGCAATATATCAGGATTTCGACCCATAAATTTCCCCCACTTTGAATTTGTCTGATAGAGAAATAACAAATCATGTTGTGTGTCCACTGCTTATAAAAACAAACCATAGAAGGTGAACAATCGTTGAACCCACACGCATCCATATCTAGAGTACACATGTACATGTACATAGAAAGTATATGCGCGCGTCTCCATAATGTCTATAATTTGGTAGGCATGTACGCAAGAAGTACACTAAAGAATCAAGAACTGCCGATGGGTCATGTTTGTGTTCCAAAGAGCATCCAAAATAAATATTTGAGGCAAGATGTCCTCGATCTCTTAATACTAAATCAAGTTCAACGCTTTTTTGACTGTGACGCCACAGGAAAACCTGATTGAAGTCCTATATCTAAAACTGATTTTCTTAACACATTCACTGCCTATAAGAGTTAACCGATATATCGAATCTTTCGACCATTTAAATAAAAATTAAAAAATTTGTTTTGTCAAAAATATTGAATCCCATCCGGCGTATGCAGAAATTCGGTTAGTGACTTCTGGTGCGACGGCCCAAAGTTCAATTCCTGTTGCGGGTTCTCGTTTATTCGACCCCGGGGTATGGATGAAAATGAACCACTCACATAGTGCTGAGGTTTTGTTTTATCAATCATTGAAAATCCCGTGATTGTCAGTCATCAACACTTTTGTAATTTTCCATCATTTCGTAATCTATAATGATTATAGGTAATCATTATGCCGATGGTAAGTGCAAAAATTAAACAGTTTCGAAAGTGGCGTCTCCATGATCAACAATTTCATGCCAAACCGTTCAAAGGTATCATTGAATTTGGCCTATTGCCATGCTCGGCAGTAGAGCAACACCTGGTCTATTCAAAGTTTACAGTTTGCCCTAAGCTCTAAACAAATTGATAAGTTTGCGATGTTTGTTCGCGATGTTCGTCGATGTGAACACCTCTTAACATACGATAAGCACAACTTCGAACACTAAAAAAGCTGTATCAGAAGCCACTTACTTGGCTTGATAAAACAAGTTTGACATTGAAAACACAAGATACCATTTATCAGAAACAAAAAGATCGTTAATAGTTAAATATATACATGTGCGTGTTTTCGAAACCCACACGCAAAGGTGCAACCTCATAATTGATACAGATAAGATTGACAATTTTGATTGGCACACTGTTTCTACTTCCGAAGAAATATGGTCGATACATTTTTTTTTCCCTATCAAAAATATTAATCTGTACATTATGGTTACACGTCTAAAAAGGAGAATCGAGCTCAGTTAAGGTCGTGTTGTACTCGTAGTCGTCAAAATTAAAATTTACAATCGATTCAATGAAAAAATTAGGCTCTTGTGTTTAATGCTAAATAAGGCCATATATACTGTGTTTATCATCTGATGTGATAATCTGTTATCGTTTCTCCATCAATGTCTCGGCGAAAGTTGTTTTACACTGGGAAACATTTTTTGAATTTTAAAATTCAAATGATTACATATAAGGTCACTTTCAATTAATAAGCACCATTCATACTTGAAATTCGAAATGCGTAGTAGCCTAATTTTTTCTCTCAATCAACCGTACTACAGGCGTTCTGTACCCCTCATGATGATTAGGGACTATGCGAGGGGCATGTCCAGTACCCCGGGATCGAAATTTTCGAGAGCTCGCGCCGGTAATCGAACCTGGGACTTCCGAGCCACAGTCTGTTGCAATACCAGCTAGGTGTACATCTACAAAGCAGCCTCCACCTGCAGTCAGACGACCAATGAGGCCCCTGATAGCCACTATTTGAGTCTTGGTGTGACATTTACAGGTATGCACTGGAAATTGTCTACTACGCAATATCGAAGGTTGAAAACGGGATTTTAAAAAAAGGCGACGTCATGTTATCGTTACAAATGAACTATTTTCGTGTATATTGCTGAAATCATTATTTCTATGTATCGCTGGAACCTACATAGAGCGACCATTGTCAAAAGAGTGGTGCCCATTTTGCAGTTTTCTAGGCTTTCCAAAGGGCGTACAATGAGCGTGTTAACCCAAAACATATTCGCTCTCATTCGCATTAAATACTGTTGGCGCTTACGAATACCACACGTACATCATATATGAGAAACATAGGCATACATTTCTTTCCATGGCTTAGTCAGTTGGACCGTTATAGTGGGGGTGTTTCGGTTTCTGACGTCTTCCCACATCAAAATTTTGATGAGAAAAAAAAATCAAGGCTCGCCCTGTCTGTCATATTAGAAAGGTGAAGAAAAACCAATTTCGGGGAAAAATCAAGCCTAACCCCTAGACCGGGAACGAAACCAACACTTGTAAAGAAAAAAAATGTAGCGAACAGCTGCAGTACATTGTTATACAATTAGAAAAATAACAATACTCAACAATAACAGTGAATGACTAAGATAACTAATAAGCATTTAAAATCTTAAAAAGAAAAACAGTAACAGTTCTGTTCTATTAAAATTTCAAAGTTTCAATTGTACGACGCAATAATACTGAGTAAATATGAGTATGTTAAAAACCTGGTTATGTGAAATTTTTTGGGGTTAATTTAAAAAAAAAATAATAACATCCTGGAAGGCGTGACTGTGGGGTCATCTGAATCATCATGCAGTTTAATAAAAAAATTCTTCTCGGCCAAACTAACCATATAACACAGTGGGCACACGTAGGATTGAATGAACCCAACCCTTTCCTTGAACTATTGGTCTTTTAAGACGGCGAGAAAATGACTTCACTTTGGTAAACGATGCCTTTCACAGTTGCTCCTAACAAGGGAGGAAAGGTGCGCAGTAAGAGCGTGTGGGTTTAATTCTCGACCTGGTGTTTCATTTTTTTTTCTCATAAACGTGAAGCAGAAAAAGAACGAGAGTGTGAGTCGTCCGAGAGTGGCCAAAGGCTAAACGGCGAAACACCAATCAACTCGCCAACACAGAACGCGCGATATACGCATACCCAGCTTAAGAAAATAGTAAAAAATGACTCATTACAAAATGGTGGAATTGAGGAGCACAAAAAAAAAGTGACGACATCCAAACCATAAAGTAAAACATGAGTTGTGTATAATGTATAAATTGAGGTTTCGATGCCTGGCGCGTTTTAAAAGTCGCTTTAAATGAAGAAGCCAACAGTAACATATACGGATTAATCTGTTGCTGATTGATGAACGGAATGCTGGACGAAAACCCAAAATGGCGACAAATCCGTAAGAACAAGGTCCATGACGCTCTTTGTATAACAATTCACACTGGATTATACAATTACTTGCAATTGTATTTTATTTCGGAATCCGCTGGAATTGAGAGTTGAGCAGTGTGAATTGTTATACAAATTACCACTCGCCGTAGCCCCCAGTTAATTGGTTTAGCGACTGACTGTGACTCGGCGGCCCCGGGTTCGATTCCGGGAGCGGACTCTCGAGTGGCACTCTTGTCTTCCTTTCTATAACAATTGGGGCCCAGTTGTTTAGCAAATATGCCATTCTCATTAAGGTGAAAATAAATTAAAAAGCTAAGTGGAGTCCCGCCACGCGGAGCTCAAAAGGTCGCCTAGCCAAGGATGAACAATGCTGCCAACAACAAACAACCCAAACGCCTAGAAAGCAAATTGTGAAAACTTGCTGGCCACAAACGGAATCATCACGCAATAAATGGAGAAGCTCTTGAAAAAAATGTGTCCCATTGGACAGAGATAAGAATACCATAATTCAATTCAGATGTCCCTCGATCAGATGCACTGAACTAAAATCCGCAGATCACCATCCATCTCCAGCCTCAAGAGACCAGAATCCATCATTTACTCATTTTATTCAATTTTTACTCCACAAATTGACACTAAACAAATTCACAATCCAATTACTTTGTAGGGGATGGATTGTTTTAACGCAGCGGAAGCAGCACGCCGACAGGCGGTTGACATGTCAATAAAATGAAATGGGCTACAGCTCAATTTGATACAACATGGTCTCAGGAGGTAATATATTAGACCAGCGCAGCTCTATAATCTTCTTCATTACTACCAACAACAAAAAAAGCAGAGCAAACATATTGCACGCATGGGCATACCATCAGTGGACGCGAGACAAGAGTTCGTGAGAGCATCCTTGTACACGGAACACCACGAGAGATGATACATTGACCCACAGAGCGGGATTTAGTATTAATATAATTTCGCAATATAACGTTTCTAATGTTCTCGCCAACATGCGCGCCATGAATGCAATCGGGGTCGGAAAGCTGGAATCTTAATGTTGCTTATCAAATGTGGGACGGCTGAAAGCAAATTGCATTTACATGAATTCTTCTTTGGTGCCTCTTCAATGTATGGCAAAAAATATATCGTGTTCACAGTTGTTTTTTCTTCATGCAAATGCATTATAAAATTTAGGAAGTTTGTTTATTCACACAAAATCTTCATTTGAAGTTCTCATATGATTATCCAACATGAACCATACATGAAGCATAATGCTACTAAAATAGTTTCAAACCAAATTTTTTAATGGCTTTTATTTTGAAGCCGTTTTAAAAGCTAGATTGCTGAGAATGTAAGGTTTGCGGACTTTGCGATACTTGAATCAGAACATCGTGGCCAAACCGGTTTACACAGCAACCGAAATATTTTCATTACAGAAAATTGCAATAGTAACATGTTGTAGCATCACCTACTTAGTTATGCGCTACGACCGCAGTTCACGTAGGTTTCCACTCAATAAAATTCTCAACTCGTCGGTCACTTAAACTGTCAAAATAATATCTACGATTGTTAAAAAAGTGCAGAAGCACGCCGATTCGGATATATTTTTAAGTAGATACATAATGCTAGATAGTATAGCGGCAATAATCCGAAAGTTCCTTTCGTCGTATTATTCTGTAACTTTCGGATTATTGCCGCTATACTATCTAGCATTATGTCTCTACTTAATATCTACGAGTATATACATGTTTCTACACCCCAGTACTGAGCATTTTCATAAAAGTAATTAAATTTCGATAAAAAATCAATTCGCTAAAAACTAATATCAGAAAGGATCGGCATGATTACTTTCTTGGTTACATTAATTCTAAAAATTAATTATTAATCAGTACCAGCAGTACTGGTGATAAATTGACCAGTTTTTCTAAAACCTATGCAATTTATTGCAACGCAAAAAAATACTTGATATATGTAGAGGTTTATAAATGTTAGTCTGCATGACCATTACAAGCATCTGTCGTAACTTTACTGTTCATTAATTTGATACGAAAACGATTTGTGATAAAAATACTGAATATGAATCGTATGAAAAATGCCACAATTTATTTCCTTTACGTGCTCGTAACAAATGTATATTTATAAAAGCAAACAGCAAAGAGTGAATTTAATTTTTTATCAACAAATTACGAATTGGAATATTGAATTCCTTGAAATCTTCTGCTGCGAAAACAACACAATCACCTGTAACAGACTGTTGAGCCTCTTCCAATAAACAGCGCGCACTTTTCTTTTTATCCTTATTGTTCCAAAAATTATTAAACCAAAATTATTGCTCTGGCAAATGAGTGACAATAACACGAAGAAAATATGTTTAGAAATAAGATTTTCTTTACCTTAGGGTCGTTCTCATCAGAATCTTGTGCATGGTCATCAAGAGGACCGTAACGTTGGCTAAAATGAGTTAAAATCAGCATTTTTGCGCCAGTGGAACTCGCAAATTTCGCTGCCATTGCTATAAATAAAAAGTATTAACATGATCAATATTAAAACATTGCCATTAAAGCCATTTAAACGCCTTTAAACTCGACATTGATTGATTTGAAATAGTCCGTGTAATTGTCTTCTTTTGTCGTGCAGTCGCCGTGTAATCGACTTTTGAACCCTCTTGGTGCTTAGGCACTATGTAAGGGGCACATTTTCCCCAGTACCCCGGAATAGAATAATCGAGAGCCCGCGCCGGAAATCGAACCCGGGACCGCCAAAACCAGTCAGTCGCTAAACCAACTGGGCTACGACGAGTCGTACCCAGTCGAGTTTACAATATTAATTTTTAAAAGACATTCAATGAAAAAAAAAATTCTAGGAACGTTACGGAAAACCTAAAATTTTGAACATTTATATAACAAACCTGGTGTGGAGTGTCCGTTTTCTAATGCTTTTGGCTCCATCAAATTTTCCAAAGTCGCTTCATGCACCAAAACATCGGAGTTTCTGACTGCGCTTGCCATTGGACTAGGATCAGAAGTATCGCCAAGAATTGTCACCTTTCGTCCAGGCCTGTCAGGTTCCACAACATCGCTGCAGTTGATCTAATGCGCAAAATACATACAGCAATGTCACTAGAAAGTTTAAATCTTTCATACCACCGCTAATATTGTCATAATTACCCAGGGATCATCAGATTAATTGTTGTCATTGAGTCATTTTGTTTTAAGTGAATTAACATCGCAAGCAATAGGCAGAACGTTTAATTAGGACATGGAAATTTGACTCCATAAAAATATGTCAATTTTAATACAAATCAATATGTCCGTTTAAAGAATCAACGATATTCCTTGTTTTTGTATAAACCTTACAACTTTGCCATCGTCTGTGACTATGTCCATTCCATTCTTGAGATTAGCGTAGATCGGCCCTGGAGGCACTCCCAAGTTCTTCAGTTTCTCAACATCAAGTCTTGAAAAATAATGGACTTCATCTACTAAAACAGTTAATAAGGTTACAATGTGCATTGCACACTAAAATTATGATTTGTTCTTACTTTCCAGGCAGCGGCTTTTCCTCTACGACAAATCCGAAACACGGCACTCTATGATGAATCCATCCGGCTGTTACTGAGATTTTCGCATCTTCAAATCTGTAAAAAAATCATTTCGTTTCAATTTAGTAGAAGCCGATGATAGTAAACACAAAAAAGAAAAGGGGATTGAAGGACGCAATCGACGGTCGGCAACAAATTATATAAATAAAAGAAGCTCTTTTATTACGGCACTTCAGATTTTAGACGTTTCTGTTCAAGGTTCACTAAATCACATTAAAATATTCTAAGAATCTTATTCTAATTTGTTGCCGACCATCGATTGCGTCCTACAATCCTCATTTTTTTTATGGAGATAAGCTGAAAATACCTCCCAACTATTTGGAAAACATTAATACATATTAATTTAAATTGCTGACGTCGCTTACAATGACCATATCTCCGTTTGGCTGGGCTTTATATTGCGGCCTGGATGTTCTTGGTGCATACAGTTCTCACTGCTGGATACGCTTAGTGACCAATCCTGTTTAAATAGGCTGTTAAATTAGGTTCAAAGTTTTAACTATTTCAACTTAACTTAAAAATTAAAAGCAATTGTTTTTATTCACTAACCTTCCACTGCAGTGGTGTCTGGCTTGGTAAAATTTCTAGTTCATGAACCACAAACTTATATTCTAACATGCAGTAGGCCGCTTGAAGGGAGGTGCGAATATATTGTCGCAGTCCCACTGGTCCATATATCTCGAGCAAGTCATTTTTATCGGGATTCCACGCTCCAATGCTGCACAATAACCCAGGCAATCCAAAAATCTGTAACAGAAAAACAAGTAAACTGGCAGATGTTCGGCTGACATGAACGTTAGTAATCTTCTATTAACGATTCTTATAACTTCAGGAAGAATTTTCTAACATTAATTAAGGTTATTTACATTAATCGAAAATAACTGAATTAAAACTTACGTGATCACCATGCAGATGAGTGATGAAAACTTTGCTTATCTTTCCTGGCTTTAAGCAACTTCTTTGCAATTGCACTTGCGTGTTTTCTCCACAGTCAAATAGCCAGATGCTCCCATCTGTAAGGCAAATTTACTTGATCATTTTTTGTAAAAACTTAAAGATATCTTGCATGCAGATATACAATAAATTTATAATTAAATTTACACTTTTGACGTTTAAACAAAAATCATTTAGAGAAAAAACATGAAAGTTTATATGACATTTTGTGATGTAGAAACTAACATTTTCATCAGGATCGTCGGCATTAAGCAGTGCTTTATATGCACTTGTAATTTCGTATAAATATGATTCGTTTGGGTTAGCCGGTGTCTGACCAAGGAAACTTACCAACAAGCCTTAGGGCGGTGCAAGAAACTCCTCGATTTTTCGTGGGATATTGAGAACCAGTTCCTAAAAACACTAACTGCATCGTGCTGGCGTCCTGTTGAAATCGTAACAAAAATAAAATTAAATGAAAGTGTCAGTAGATCAGAATTATACTGTTGGATGTTTATAATTCCGGAAGATACTCTAAACATGTTAAAAGCGTCGTTTAACATGTCAGACACTTGAAGGCTTAACAATTAGAATACAGTTCCAAATGCTTGTTAATAACGAGGCTTGATAATTTGAAAACATTGATATAAACACATGTCTTGAAACGCACTGTAGTTAGCATTTCTATTGAAGATCGAAGAAAACGAGTATAACCTAATAAGCTGCTTGTTCGTGAGGCACTAAAATCACAAGTTGAAAAAAACTGGACTCTTCGAAGTGTTCTCAGCACACTCCGTGACATTCACTCAGATGCACAACTCTTGCGCCCGACTAGATCCGGATCTCAACAGAACACCACGCACAGCTGCGATCTGACAGAGAATTAGAATACCAGACGTCTTCAATACAGGTAAATGAAATATACAGTTACATAGCTTGAACATAGCCTCGGTCACTCTGGCCGTGACTGCCACGGTCAACGGTGTCCAACAGCACCTGTCTGCATTTGTACATCACTGGGAAAGGTGACAACTTTCGTGTGTGACATTTAAAAGTACGAGTAAAATCAGCAACAAACGACTGAACACGATCTGTCCATCGTTACCCACAAATGACTGGTTTGGACAGTTTGACATACCGATCCTCGAGACCTCGACACTCCGATGAAGAAATGGATGGACGAGCAGACGATGCCTTTCGGAAATGGCACTAAACGACACAAGAGCAAAAAAAAGTGCCTGTACGTTAGTTCCGTAGTTGGCCGCGAGAGGGCTAAATTGCGAATTCATTTGATACTTCTTTCAGCGCTCTTTTTAAACGCTTGTCCGCATCCTTGAAAGTGGACAATACCTTTTTTGATGCATTTTTAAGAATTTTCTACACCTGTTTTTCAAAAAATTTATCAGCATATTGCAAATATTTGCACTACATTGTGGATTTTACGTTCATAATAAAAAAAATTAAATATTGCGGTGGAATAAAAATAGAACAATTTATTCCATCGGTTGTCTAGCTATGGTCCCGCAACTCCAAAAGCATCAAATTACTTATTATATATATATATTTCCCCCCCCCCCCCAATCAACTATAGTCAACCGTACTGCAGGCGTAACGTCCCCCTCATGGTGCTTAGGCACTGTGCGAGGGGGAACGATTTTCGAGGGGCGAACGCCATTTCGGGGGCACCAACGTGTTTTGCTAGAGAAGCATGTCATGTCAATTACATTGCTGCCACGTGTGTTAAGGCACAACACTGTAGCTTTACAATTTACCGTCGTGTCAATTTCATTGCTGCCCCGTGTAGGGCAATCACACTACACTCTGTTGCTTTACAATTTGCCAATTCGGGGGCTCGTTAACCCTTTAACCAGGGAATTGATTTTGAAGAACCCACATTCTGTCCTACAATTAATTTTATAAAACACAAGAA
>JAQGBY010001270.1:0-30942 GCA_034698785.1 Mycogona germanica
GAAGTGATGCTGATGGAGTGAAATTTCTTCTTTACAACTCGTTCCTGGAAAGCTATTGACCTCATTTCTTCAAACGAAATAGGTGGTCGGTCGATCTCAATCAGTTTCTGTGATAATGCTCTTTGGCTTGATGATTTCTCGAGAGCTCTTGTCTCAAATATAGTTCTGTTGCCAGTGGGTTTACCAACATGAAACGAACCCCGGTCACTTTACTCCATACATATTCTAAGGATGTATCCTATACGGGCTCAAACGATGGCCAACTAGACCACTGGGCTTCTATCTCCACAAGAACAACCAGGCAGGACTTGGGTGCTTCTGTTTTTCAGGCTGTCACGCGTGTGTTTGACCAGAAGGAGGAACCAAAGGGTGTTTTGTTGTCGTCCTCGCCAACCAAAGCGTTTATTGTCGCGCTAAAAGGGGATCGCGGTCGTGCACTACTGACATCCAATTAAAAAGTTTGCGTAAACATTGGCGAGGCGACCTAGTTGGTGCAGGCGCGCGCCTTGCCCCAGCACGTTGCCCACTCACATCCAGTGCATATTTTTGCTCCTCTTGACATCTCCCACGTGTCTGCTCAGCTGGAAGATTGCCTGCCTGACTATAGGCTGCTCGCATGCGACCTTCCACTTTCGCAATATATGGCACACACAAAAGATTTCCGTCTTGTCTGCGGCACCCCCGCCGACTCGCTCGCAAAATTTTACAGCCGGTGGTTTTCAATCTATGACGCACTCATCCTCTCTGCTTGATTTTTACGCGAGAAATTTCCTCTTGGTGATTTTTTACTTCAACCATTTTTGAGTTTTGCAATCGCATCAATATAATAACAAATACCAATCGCATCAATTACATCCGATAAGGCAGGCACAATCAAATCAAACCAACAACTGTTATCTCTTAATATTTATCTTTTTTCCAAATAAAAATAAATTATTTTTATAGATAGAAAAATCACATCCGTTTGGGTCTCAAATTTTCCCAACTTTGCTATTTCTTTCCATTCCTATTGATCTCTCTTAATATGTCATTTTTTAAATGACACTGACGCCGCCACCGGCGATAGCATACACTAACCATATTTTAAGTGTTCTTCCGTTCACACTGGATACTATACGATCCATTTGAGATTTGAGCTCATCCCTGTGTGCAGCGTGAAATCATTATTCCGATCAGATTAACCACATAATTAGGTTCACCCGCTTATCCGTATAAAATTGGTAAATTGTTCTGTGTGAATCGAGACCAATGTTCATTCGTTTAATGCAAGCCGTTGACCAGTGGTGGCGGCACACTCGTTTGCGATTGAAGATATAGATATGAAGGTTTGTTCTTCACTGTTCTAGACACTGTAGAAGCAACGGGGAAGCTGAATTGACTTTTGGAGTGCCGAGTTGGGCTGACGAGGGTTCAAACTTTTCGAGTGCGCACACGTGGCCCATATTGACAGCAGCGATAATTGTATGAAAGCTGCCATCACGGTTATCCGTTATTTATTCGTGGCCTGGCTGACCACGCTTGGTGGGGGCGGCTGTAGCAATACTTTATCGTTTGTTAGATTGTTGAGCATGAAAAGAATTCCTTCACCCACTGATAAGTGGGCGCAGGGTGCAGTGCGGCGAACAAGCGGAACTTGTGCGCCAATTATATCCTCCTGGGTATTGGTGCTCCCATTTTTTGGCCCATGGAGAAGACATCGAGGCCAGGCTAAAAGCGGGCGAGGGCATTAACGATAGCGGGAATTTTCGTCAATCTCCGGAATTTAAAACCAAACACCCTGTATATCGCCGGTATCGACCCAAGATTATTGTTATGAAATATGAAAAGTAAATGTTGTCATTTTTTTAGAACTGGATATTATGTGTCTCAAAAATATTATTAGGGTTATTGTATGCATTTAGTCTACAATTGATTCATGTGCAAGGCATTTTCCAGCTCTAGGTAGACGGTGAATAATTGAACGCATGCCATATTGCCCGGAACAGTGGATCGTCATGAAACCGAGGGGAAATATATATCGACCGATGATTCATTCACCTGCCCCGCAGAAAATTTTGAGCAGATGTGGGGGGAGGAAGGCTTTGTCACCTCGAGCGGCCCCTCACATGGAAAATCACTCCAACACCTGTTGTTATTGGTTGCGGCTATTGAGACCCTAGGTCAAGCATCAGACACCGTTATGTCCGCATGTGGTACATTTGGAGCATTGGATTTCAATCGAGACGTTACTTTTGAGTGCGATTTTTAAAAATTTTGTATATTGAATTGGTTTTTTTTGGTGGCTTCTGATGATCTGATGCTTGGAAGAGATTCAACGCAAATCGAATCGTCCAAAGAAAATATACGCAAGTAGGCTCGTGTCAAAATCATATGTTTAAAATTGGGCAAAAGCTGTAATTATAAAAGGGAAATCTGTCGTATGCACGGTTCATAGTACAGAAGTTATGTGCAGAGTAATAAATAAATTAATATGAATAATGGGTCAATTTATTTACTATCCGTACATTGTTTTGCGTCTGCAGGCCACGAATATAATATCTAGATTTGCTATGAGGGAACTATTGACGATTTATCTGAGAGTAATGTCCTGATGACACGTCAACAATAATCGCTGTCGGCGTTATGAATTCGTCATATTTTACTCACTCTGTATTCCCAGCTGCGTTTAGTAAACAGATCCCAATTTGGCGTCGGTTACATTTTACGTCGCCCCGCAAGCCGCAACGCTATTTCATTTCGGAACTCGCAAATTAAATACAATTTAGGCGGGTACGACGGACACCGAAATGCATTCTGCATATATGATGCCCATATGTTGTCGCCGAATTTTAAATATTTACGGCCGCTCTGCATGCCACACTCATTATGAAATCATGGATCCGGTTTCCCTCGTTTGGTGGACCGACGTAAGGCCCGGCGCAATTAGCACGAACATTCGTTTCGACCGCTTTCGTGCAAAGTGTTGCGTCTGGCAAGTTGGATTTACCAATCTGGCTATTCGCGCCTCGCACGGACTAGATGGAACTGTTATTATTATTCGGCCTGGGATCATACCCTTATTACTCGATTAGAACTGAAAGTGGGGAAATTACAAAACGCCAGTCACTGGTGTTATTAGCAATTGATTGCACTTGAGAACAATGGCGGCTCGTTAATTCTAAATCGGTAATGTATAAGTATGATAACATTTCGCTTTATTGCCATCTGAAAGTTCATTTTCATTTCAGTTTTTATTCGAATGGATAAAATTATCATTCTTTTGATTCATTTATCATCATTATTAGTAATCTCTATTTATTTTCTAACTGACCCGTTCATCTGGTGTTTTGGTTTTGTTTTGTGCTGGTCATTTTATTTTGACGGTATTGCAGTTGACCGGCTTTTAGTGATTGCGAACGTACGAGGGGCAGACATTCACTGGATTGACTGTTATTGTTTGGAGTTTATCACTCGGTTCTTCTACTGCAATCAAATTTTTAGAATTTCTTATTATTTTGCAATGTGGTGTCTAGATGTCCTGGTATTACTATTGCGTTCTGCCTTAGAAGACTACTATAGTAAAATAAGATATTTACTGTCATTGTCTGAAATGGTTATGGGGTTGCATGTATGGAGATTTTGCATTTCTTCTCACAAGTAAAATTTATGTTTTGAAATTACAGTTACAAGATTTTACAAAGCCAAAATGTATAAATTAGCTAGATCTGAATATTTGTCTTGTTTGTAGTTTATCGAAAGACACTCGATCTCGCTTGGAAAACTCAAGATTTTATGACTTGGTTCGCGTCATCTACTGAACATGGTTAGCTGTATTTTCGCCCGGCTCGCGTCCATGCGCGTTCTATGAGTCGCCTTCCAGCAGCAGCCTTCCCAAATTGCGGGGGTGTCGCATGTGTTACCTTATAACTCGGCGAGAGAAAAGAGCGAGAGGGGGAGGGGAGAGAGGGGGCTGCATGAAAATATACAGCGGAAATCACCGGCAGTAAATCTGCCGCCATTAGCGTAGATTCGTTGTTACCTTTGTGATGCGCGCGCATGCACAGTATGTATATGCACGGGACGAATGCCTCCTGAGATCCGGTGTTCGATTTCGTTGTTCGGATTGGGAAATATGAAGCCACGGCGACTTGAGTGTCACATGAACGCGTACCACTGATGCGATCGAACGCCGTATAGCCCTGATGGTTGAGAGATCGATCCCCGGCGCGGGATCCGGCTTAATCGATGCGGGTTGTACTGGTGAAAATGTCTCCTAGAAAATATTGCATTAGAACACTTCGGGTAGGGTCACTGAACATTTAAATTGGGCTTGCACTTTCCTAGATTAAAAAAGATATTTATCTACAAAATGAAATATTTGATCATATTCTCGTTTTGAAAACCAATATATTTTTATGCTTATTATAATTCACTTAAAATTTTACTTGAGTCACTTCACTTGACAAGTGTAGAAACTAAGAAACTGTTGAACAACACATTACGCTGTTTTTATGTATTCGATTGGTATTATTTTGTTTGTGTATGAATGGTCTACGGAGTAGGAGGACCGGACTGCCTATTTCCGTTTTGTCTGTTTCAACCGTTGTTCTCGCGTAATACAGTAATGCGGGTGCCCGTGCATCGGCATGCATGACGTCAGGTCCTCGCTCTCGCAGCTCCATTATAGAGGCGCATTGCATGGCAATAAGTGTATACACTTTAGTCGGTGGTGGTTCGACGGGCGCCCGCAATTATGACACCCGAACCAACAATTATTGCCGGGAGAATCAGTCTGATGAACGAGTTTGACGTTTTCGCTTTGCCGATGCCATTGATTTTTCTTGGGAGGGTTTTCCCGAGACCCGACTGTACATTTCGATGCGTCTGGAAGTTGGCTGCAATATTATAAAACGAATTGCTGTATTTTCACAGTGGCTGGGATGAAGGGGTTGGCGCAGGCAATCTGATAAAAGGGGTGCACAGGCTGTTTTATTCGCCTAACCCCATCCGTACCTGTACGGTACATTGAAAGAGCAATAGCGCAGTGGAATGATGCCAACATATGAATGAGTACATTGCTCGCACACGAAAGAAATTTACGGTGGGGGAAAAATGGGATTTATTTGAGCCCTTCATCGCCATCGAATCAGTTTTAAACAAACGATTTTTAGGCTGATCAACTTTTTTTTTTAATCAAAATTTTATTATTATTGATTGGAGTCCTACATTGTGAGCCATGGTGGGGGAAGATCTTTTTGGGCCAACTGAAATAAAACTGAAACGCGAATTTTTATCTATAACGTTATGCATTAGTATCACAACAGGAGTTTCTGTACCCCACTTGGTGCCTAGGCACTTTCTGAGGGACACACTATCTAGTGATCGTAGGGCATTTCTTAATGAGATATTTACAAATATTGTCTTGGTAAGGGTGGGTTGTCTTTTTTAAATTGTTCTCACATGTATTTATTGCTTTTTTCGGAGTCTGTCCCTGCTATTTTGGGCAACGTATGGTCAGTGAGGGCTGTGGTTTCAAAGGTTCAAAGGTGCTCCATCAGGAAATTAGCCATTTACTTCACTTGCTAAAGGGAGTGTGTCACAACCCGATGTTCCCACCGCTGATCTAATTTAAATACGTGTCACAGACAACGCGGAAATTGTGCTTCGCACTCACAATGGCATACTCCACCACTTTAGCGCATTACTAAATCGTCTTCTCTACACGCCATGTGACACTTCCGTTTTCGGTTTCTTCTAATTCGATTTGTTCACAATTACCGCTTTACATTATTAGCCCGTTTCGGTTTGAGAGATACCCCAAGGAATTTGTGCCTGGCGTGTTCTTCTTGGATACTGTGCGAGTCTCTTTAATTTTTTTAAATACCTGTACAGTATTTGCATTCTCCCGTCAAACCAAACTGCGGTCCAGTTTTTATAAAAATGGTTGATTCGTTTTTGTCGAGATGCTGAATGATGAGTGTACAAAGCGTGCAGACATAATAACATTTGTATTTGCTCGACCGAGCTTCGCACCATGATAATTACGCTGACGTGCGACACAGTAAAAATTGAAAATTGTACCGTCGAAATGTTTCTTTCAAGTCTCTCATTAAAGCTAAACGGCGGTAGTGGTAACGACGTGATCGCTTGTTCAATTCCCGGCCAAAACCTTCCAAAGTTTCCGGCGAGAAAATTTCCGAAGCGCGTCTTTCTTCGTAATGGAACTAAAACAATGGGGCCCGAGTCTAAGATATCGTATACGCGTTTAAGATCCCTACCTAGTTCTATGACCTAGACTAGGCAAAATTACCAGGTCGTCCCTTGGGAGGTTAGTGCCGATGTTAACGCAGGGGAGAGCTGAGGTGGTGATTGGGGTGACTGATCGCATCTAGCGGTGACAATTGCAAACCTCTGCCGTCTTCTGCCAATTGACGAAATAAGCGCCACCTTGTGCTGAAGATAAAATCCTGCATTGTATTCTGAATGTCACGGAGCCGAGATCGTGCCAACATCGTCTTGATTCGTATTGGTGAATCCTGAGACCTGGCGTTTTTATTATTAAGATAAGAAGGGTTGGCGTGCGATTGGGATAAGAGTGTCGCGGATGGTGAGGTGTCACCCCCCCCCATCGTAATGCAATTGGACAACGGATTATTTCGTTTTGTGTCTTTGCCGTCAGCCGTCGCAATGTCTTGGAACTTGATGAGGTCGCGCGCGAGGGTGTGGGTGGCGGACCTAATAAAAATGTCCTGCAATATTGATGCCCGCCTCAACCAGAGGGGACCGACGGATATAAATCATGGATTGTGGGTCGTTTGGCGTTGGACGAAATGGACTTCTGAGGACTTCACCACAATCCGTCTCCACAGATATGGACTGATGACCACTTGGCCACGTCCACCATATAAGTTTGTGCGTTATCGGTCATTCTGGCGGGAGTTACGACGACGAGTCAGGTGCCGATGGCCGGCGTGCCGCGACTGTCGGGATCGAGGGATCATTTCATGTCCAGTTCTTTTTGGGACCCACTGTATCATATCCTCCTGAGTCCACTTGTACACCTATGTGACCTTGTACATAGGGATTCGCAAAATTTGCTCTCCTGATCTAACGGCATGCGATGTGGCGTCGGGTCTTGGCTGCAGTTTAGACGGCGTGAACGTTCATCCAGGTTCTCAGAATCGTCAGCATACTTGGATCCTTTAATTTTGGGTTCATGGTTACGTAGACACGTCTAGGTTGCTTGGAAACATTTTAAGAGGAAGGTTTCAGGAAGGTGAATGTCTGCGGTTAACCTATTTGGGGACCGTTGTAGTGTCTTAACGGTTCACGAGAATGTCTTGAGACGTATCTCTGTAATTCATCAGTAATTCGGAATGTAACTGGTTTAAACCGTTATTGCTCTATTTCCTGAGGCCATCCCTTTTTCTACTGTCCACTTTGGGATCCTCTTTTGATCATGTAAAGTGTTTCATCGTCCTCGACAAATGAAATTTCAAAGCATGATGTCATGATCGATCTAATAATCAAGCAACTCTTTGTAAGTTTTGATAATTTGTTGATCAAAGCGTGACTTTTTAGACTTCAGCCAAAACGATTTCTCCGATTTCACCATTAATATTTCTCGGGGTTGACGCCACTTTAAATTCGATGAATCCCAGAACAAATCATAAATTTCTGAGTTCTCTGCAGTGTAGCTGTAGTCAGCGATGATAACGCTTTGTTGTCTGGAGACTGAGGAAATAAATCTATTGGTTTTTTTTCCTCTCATTCCAACTGACATGTCGTGGAGTGCTGATGGGATGGTCGTGTCAATACAAAAAAGCAGGCATCGTTTTTATCGGTGAACACGAGAAAATCATCACCTATAGTTGCGGTTAACCACTTAACCCCGAGCCAAAAGTGATCGTCTTGCGGTAATTCGCGTGTGTCTAGTACACTGCTCATGTGATTGCTGAACGACCCTGGTGGGACACATTAACATCTCCTAGCAAATGTCAACCCAAACATAACTTGTCGGCAATATTTCTTGTCGAGCTCTTCTCCTGGGTGCACTGACACGATATGTGTATATATATATACTGAATCCTAGTACATTTGTACATGTACTCGCCTATGCGACGATCCCCATTCAACCGCAATTGCCTGCCGACAACTTGTGCGGGGAACTCAACTCTTTTTCGCGCGAGATCTAGTTTAGCTCGGGTTTATTTGCCTTTCCTGCGTTGCGTCGAAAGGATGTGTTTTCTTAATACTCGCTGCCAGCTCAACCACTTTTTCGGAGTCGCTTTTGTTCGTCGGATATTTGGGCGAGTCGCGAACTCTCACCGACGTTCAAAAAACTCCCAGCTTGAAAACGCAAAATGTGCGATTCGTATAAAAAGTAGTTGACATACTTTTCTGTATTTTTGTTTTATTCATTATTTTTTTAAAACATAATACAAGATGTGGCCCGGGTTGGAGTCGATGGCAGTTGAACGAAAAAATAGTAGAGAGATTACCCGAAAAGCAAGCTTAGTTCGGTTCCTGAGTTTCTTAAAAAACAATGGTTTAATTACAGGAATCTTGTCGGGTGGAATATTTGATTAATTAGAAGAGAACTGACATGTATATTTCATTAAAAAACGGTGCTACTTATTCAGTTGTTATAGCTAATTGTTTAATTGTGTATCCATGTGACATATTAACTTATACATGAAATTCCATCTATGAAACGGATAATTAACTTTTGTATTCTCCATTGTTTCTACATTTCAAGGTGGCATTCCAGTAATTTGATCGACCCAGCTGCCAGTTTGGAATTTGCATTTAATGTAATTGGAATCTGTGCATCAGACTGGGTGGCACCGCTTTTGGATACTTTTCGTTAAAGTGTCTTCGAGTATAAATGCAATTTTGTCGACTTGATTTGAACGCACCACAGTAATATGGTTTTGCCCTAGACGACACCAGACCACATTTTACCCTTACTCCAAAGAATGGTTCACCCTTGTGTGTTAAAAAGATACAAAGCTGCGTGGTGTCTCAGACTCGTCGTCTTGAAAGCCTTAAAATTGTTTTCTTCACTGCAAATTCAAGACGTCTTAATCGACATTAAAACGTTGTGACCCAGTCTACGATTCTTCTGTGGTCAAAAAATGTTTGAGATTGGAGTATATTGGAGAGGTAAAAGTTTAAAGATTGTCGGAAAAGCAATCGAAACTCGGTTGCTAAGATTCACAATAAAGACAATGCTAACAAAAAAACTGTTACGATTCCTTTAATATAATTAAGTTTTCTTAAGATTACAGTATGAGACCATGGAATTAATTCAAGATAAGATGGCGGTATGAGAAATTGGTTCCGTGACTTCTGTAGTGTAGCCGAGAAATAAATAACCGTAACACCCAACAAAATGCCAGCAAGTCCATCCTAAAAGATTGACTGAAGAGTCCCCTGTCGATATTTCAACCAACCATAAGACTTTATCATTGTAACCTGCGTGTGAACACAATCGATGTTACCGGGCTAGACCGCATTAGTGCCATTAGTTGATTAGTCTCTCCTCACCTATTCTCCCAAACCCTCCACCAAGAACCACGATTGTCGATTGATGTTTCAAACGTGCATTGCCACGACTTGGCAAAAGTCTGATGAACAACGCTGTCCCTGTTGGAGGAGGAAGATTCGTCTAACGAAACCACTTCCATCGCACCGACATATACACAACATGAAAACATTGCGTTTTAATCGTGTGATATCCTCCTGAGATCTACCTGTTCTAATTTAGCTATGATCTGGTCTGCGCTCGTTGGGCTTCTCGCATAAATAATGTACAGTTCGCGGCTTTTCGCGTCTTATTTTCAAGAATCTACTGTAATGTGTAGGCGTGTCGTACAACCGAGATCCTGGCGGCGATTGTTATGTTCTCGGAATGCGTTTTTCCTCCCATCATCATTACAATTTGCCTTTCCATGTTCTGAAGAAGACACAACTCTGTGGCAGAATACGTAGCTAACGATTACCGCTGGATCCGCGGTTGCGCGATTTGCAGATTTTCATTTATTTTGCTCTTACCTACAGATTTAATTTCCTAAGCCTGGGCTAGGCAAAATTACCAGGTCGCCTCCTGAGGGGGCTTTGAGCGGTTAAATCAAGCGGTATACCCCTTAACAAATAATAATAAAAACAGATTTAATTTCAAATACAGACTCTGTAATGACTTAATAAATTTACACCTGCTGTCAAATGACCACAACAGCCAAGGCGTGATTTCTTTCCAGTTTTATTAATTTCAATGGCGAAAATCCAACAACTATTAAAATGTCTGTTGCCACATTTGTATTTGTGCTGTCCTCCTCCGTCCATATCCGGCATACAGTGTTATTTCATTGGCTGTTATCTCCGGTGTGCATTCCTCTGGGCACGGTGCAGTAACCATAGGTATCGCTTAAATTCCTACGCCTTGACTGGACAAATGAAGTTGTGGAAACATCACGGCTTATCTCCAGGTACATAGACATACATGGGTACACACACACACACACCCATACAGGAAAATATACAATTGGCACCCTGCGAGTCGCGTCCCATTAAATCAGATCCGCAGTCGCGAAACCGGTGTTGCCAACTGTACACGCGCGCACACCTAGATGGCCATTTTGGTAATCCAAGGCGCAATTCGTGTTTTCGTATTCGTTAGGCGTGTAGCAAATGGGTGGCGCGGAGACAGGCAATATGCACTGGCTGGGAGGAAAAACGACTTTTGAAAAAAAAAGGAAAAGTTTTTTCTTCTTTATTCTCATTTCCCGGCTGACACGTGTCCCGGGGTGCAGCGTTGGAATAATCTGGTGTGGATGTGAGGAAAAAGTAGCTTATTTGGTGTGGGAGCCCATCCCATCCACGCTCGGCTTTTTATATGTCCTCCTCGCCCCACACCCTTCACCATCCCTATGTGGGGTTGCTCGACTACTTCTCCTATAGTTCCACCAACAGCGAAAAACAAAAGATGGAGAAGAAAAATGAAAGAAAGAAAAAGAGTTTGGTCCACGCCTTAAGATCGAGTTACCTTTTTCATCGCGTCAACTGTAAATCATAGTCTATATTCTGTCGTCGTGTCTTTCCTCCCCGCTAAATAACTGGATCCATATTTCAAGGTTTCGTGGCTGGTGTTGTTCATCTGTGAGAAAAGCCAGAGGAATTGCTCCGGCTTTCTCTTTATATGTATTGTGGTGTCCCCCTATGCATTTGCTCTCTTCTCATAAGCAGCTCGGCGACATCGAGCGCGCACAAATTTCATGTAGAGACCCTGCGTGGCTTCTGAAGGGTCGTTGGAAAAGTCACCCAACTTGTCTCATGCACTTGTCAAGAAAACTAAAAAGTAGAAGCTAGAAAGTGTCTCATATTGTGAGATAGTGTCCTACATACCTACCGAACATGTATTTTGCTCCCTCTTGTTTGCTAATGTTGTTTATCGAAATTTTAAAAAAATGTGTTTGTTCAGTTTAACCAAACCATCATGGACCGAAATTCTGGAGTGTAACTCTTCAGGAAGTTTCTTTGAAGCACTGTATTTTTTTCTTCTGTTATCATTTAAGATTTTAATTATTATATTGCTCTCCATTCTATTCCACATGAGTTATTTAGGTAGATATTTTTTTTAAAATATGTGTGATTTTAATAACGTCCCCCCCCCCCGTATCAAAAAGAAGATTCTGTAGGTGTGTCAATTTTTCGGGCGTCTCCTGTTGCACCACCCCGGTGCCGGTTTCTTCAGTACCACCAGATTGTAGGTAGGCCCATACGTGAATTCCGATTCGCTACAATGGACAGAGCTGGAGATGGTACTGCTACCACCGCCACCATCATTGCATGTGGGCGTTCCGAGCTCTATAGGCGCATGGGTTTCATATAACCAGAGCAAATATAAGCAATTGCAATTGCAGTTTCATTTTTATGGCTTCTAACCTCATGCACTGGAGACCACTATAACGTTGAATGTAAAACGCATGATGTTCTCTGGGTGGAGTTTTCATTTTTTTAGTGTTCGTTTTGCTGTCACCTCGCGTGTAGACGGTGGCCGGGTTGGCCAATGCCGGGGCTGCACTGCGCCTTCGGCTCTTTTTTTGTTGTGGAAATGAGGTTGAGTATGCCGTCTTGTGTCATCCAATTTGTACTCTGAGATCATTTTGTAATTCGGCACGACCGGATTACGGTTTTCTAACGGATGCCCTGTGGCCTTTCTAATGGAATCGCCTGTTGGATATTATGAATCTTTAATTCGGTGGCCGCAAGTATAGCGGCCAGTCCGACCCCCCTCCCTCCTCCTCACTACGCAGCGCTTCACAGCTGGTGGCCAGCACTACTAAATAATGAACGGGATCTAAGATAATGTCCCAAGTCACCACCCGCATGTTTTTTTTTGTCTCCTGCTCTCGGTTAATTGTGACGGTTTTTATAGTCCTTTCCTTTTTTGCTCTTTTCTATCTCTGTCAAGGTAGACTCCTGTACGTGTAGCGGGAGCAAATTTGGTAAATAATCGGCTGAAATGTTCGCACTTCGAATGGGTCTACAAATAAGTTCGACCTTTTGCTGATGACAAATAAACAAGTTGTTTGAGGATATATATGAGTGTTCAATCATCATATAGGATAATTACCGATATTCTTCAGAACATAGGAAGAAGGCGCTCAGTAAACTGATCCCATGCGGGGCTCCCTTCAGAATAGGGACATTTCTATTCGTGGTGGGAGCGACAAGCGCTCCTTAAGAACAAAACATGAAGCTGCGATTTTTTTTGCTTCTATCCGACGAAGATCGGCTCCTTTGGAGCCGATGTAAACGCCACTTACGTGATGCGCTTGTACGCAACGGATCAGAGGGTTGCGAGTTCGAGCCTGAACTGGTTCACCCAATAGTAATTCATTCAAGGACATGAAACATTTCAGACTGTTCGCTGTTGTGGACTCGTTTGCTCCGTTTCTATCTTGGAAGTTCCCCTCGTGCATTTCCGGTTGCTTTTATTTATGGATGCTGGTTGTTTAGGTCTAGAGGTACGTGCGAACTCCTTGCTGTGATAATCGCTGTGTTGCGGAGGTGGTATCTGAATATCGCGTTGATCAGTTTCTGGTTTCGCCGTTACCAAATAGACCAAATTGACAGATAATGTACTGCCGCGTGAAGCAGTCCATGAACTAGAGCTGGCTTTTTCACTGCGCTTCCCTGTTGCTTTCTTTATTAGGCAAGTTGTGAATGGCTAGACAACAATAGGGAGGGTGAGGTTGTTGTACACGTTGTATCTATTATACGTTAAAGATAAAATTTGATTTTTCAAGGTTGCTAATTTGGCTGGGAGTAAAGCAGTGAATGTTGTTAAAAATCTATCCAGCTTGTACTAGATGACTTTGTGGTCAATGTCACGTAGAAAAAACAACGTCTGGTGAACAACCATTCGAACTATTAATTCATGTTATCGCACAATTAAAGGTAGAAAAATTTCAAAATCGCGGTTCTATGGTGTGATTATTCGTAATATGTCGATATTTTTGTTCAATGAGATGCCCCAAGACTTAATTAGCTGAAAGAACTTTCCGTTTTCATTTCATTACCGTTATCAATTTAATTAATCCTAATTAGATATAGCAAAATAGAAATAGAACGTATTGATTATGTATTGTAAATAAGATAAAAATAATCTAATTACAATAGATATGATGACGTTCCTGTAAATGTAAAATATGTGTGCATGAGTATTTAGGTATTGAAGGTCCGTTGTGGATCATTGGTAACATTATTTTTTTGTACTCTGACCTCAAAGTTTTAATATGCAGTTGAATGTATACCTGTACTGTAAACCCTCTGTTGTTTATTACGCTATTCATTAAGTTGAATTGAATTGGGTGAATCAAAATGTGACGCCGAAGCACTTAGAATTCACCAATAAATAATAATAACCAGCTTCGTGCCTCGTGATTACAAATATTGCCCCATTATCATGTTTTTCAATTGCGATTTCAAAGCTCTTCAGATCCACCTCCAAACTGCTGAAATTGGTGAACGTGGCAACAGAACTGACTTGCGTCAGAGAGCCTTGTCGAAGAGCTTCGAATTTCCTAATAAACATTGTTATACGCAGCTCTATACATAATTCATCCGAGCCATGAGCATATATTGCTTTTTTGTTGGGCCAATTTTATATTAGAATACTTGAACATCTTTCTTGAGAGGTGGCGTTTAGCTTGTCTGTTCTCCCATCGCAGAGCTCGCCGGTGGCAGAAACGGAATGGCTGAGCGCAACCGAGTGCACAAAGAATCTCAAAATTCCAGATGTGAGGAGGAACGTGTGTAGTTGTTATGTATTACGTGTACATGCATGAGTATACAGGGGTTTCGTGTGTAATCTCACATTCGCGTGTCAACTGTTCATGAATTTCGTCGGCGATGGCAGGCAGCTCCGGCGGGCCTGCCTGTGTTCCAGCGTATTGCCCGCACGATTAATGACAGTCATTCCAGTCGTCTATCATTTCACATTCATTTAAAACGCGCATATGATTTATAATGGATGAATTAGCCAGGCTCAGGCAAATTTTTTCGACGAACGGGTTCCCGTATGAGCATAATGTGCGGCGCGGGCGTTTGTGTCGGCCCCCACAGTCTTTACTCCCTCCCCCCATTGAGGGGCCCGGGGGTCGAACCAGAACAGTATTGCCCTGGGCTAAACCATTAGATTTGGTGACAACACAAATTTCCGCTGCATGTTTGTTAGCGCCTTTTCCGAGGCTTCAAAATATCTGGTTGTTACAGTACGTTGAGTCTCGACTCCAGGAGACGTTTCAGTTTGTTCGTCACATGTCCAGTATCATTAATAAATTGTTGATTGTTTGCAATATCGACAGTTATTTCTACTATGGCACGCTTCAAGGACGCATCCGCAGTGCCAATATAGATTTAAGCGTCTCTAGCGGGGGCAATTGCAACCTGCCGTCATTTGCCAGTGATGATCAAAAGCAGCGCCTTCTAGGAATAAAGCGAAACGCTCGTATGTTGCTTGTTCCACGAATTTGACTTTTGTGTATTGTAATAGGCAAGTGTCTCGTCCCTGAAGGGACTACAAATCGAATCTCGGCGCTCTCCTTAAAGTTGTGGTGCTCTTTGGGAATTCGTTTGATGATTTCCTGGAGTTCTGGCGTGCGCGCACGACTTTAAAATGTGCCGTACACTTAGGGAAAAAGTTGTTTTCATATTAAGTTCTGCGCCCTGGCTTCGGGCCCCTGCTTCCCTGAACTTCACCCAGGTGGCTGTCGACGAGCGCACATATCCTGGCACTCACTTGGCAACCTTGGGAGCAAGGCGTATTTCATTATAGAGTCAACTTAATTGCTCCAATGGCAATAAGTAATGAATCTCTTGCACAGTGAATTACCAGAGACCGGTAATTTGCCGCAACTAATTCGTGCCTCTACAGTAGCCTTCTGCCAGTGGCGCGTCTGCGATTTTTTCACGGCTGTCATCGCATGCATTGCTCGCGTGTTACCGCACATACACGTCATGTCTACTTTCATTATGAATCTCGAAGCCATTCGAGCTGTTGGAGGGCGGTCCTCCTTGTCAGGCGAACTGAGGAAGTGGATGGTGCTCGGCGCCCGCGGGGATCATGTGCTATCGAGCGAGGGAGGAAACACGGGCCGTCAAGTTGGCTGCTTCCCTGTTCGAAGAATTTTGAACCAATAAGGTTTCACCCATTTTACAGTAGTTTGCACTTCAGCTCGCTCAGCTTGCTTCAAGAGAAGTTAGAAATTCAGGATCTAGTTTGGAAAATGTTGCCTGGTATCAATAGTAGGTAGCGACGACAGCGCCATTTTGATCAATTGGATTCGCCATATTTGAATTTTCCTGCGAAGCGATGACAATGCTTAAAACTTCAACGGCTCATATCTCGAGAAATACGTCAAATCTAGATCTGAAATTAACTTACGCTCAACTACAAATTTGCGAAACTATTTACAGCTCAAATGTTTTTCAATTTCGATAAGCCGTTCGTAAATAAATGCCAAGGCGGATAGATTATAAAAATAATTTTAAAAAAAATATGACTAGCTTTCACAATTATAATATTGATTACTTCATACTGATTAGATAAATTGCTCCATTTTAGGGAAAATTTTAAATGATAAAAGGCAGATTTTTTTTTTACGTATCCTCAGTTCATTGTCAGAAGCACTTTGACACTTTTGATCATTTCTCAGAAGGTTCCAACAACTCTTGATACCTGAGCAACCCATTTAGGCGACGCACATGAGATCCGTGTAGCAATCAGTTGAGTATTATTTCATTGAGTTGTTGAGCAGCGGATAGGCACGATAACTTGCATAACTAATTAGTCATTCTTATATGAATCAGAATTATTTTTTTCCAAGTTCCTATAGGCACGCAAGCTAAACGTGTGATTCATCGTTACAGTCAGGCCTTCGTGTCACTAGGCCTAACCGACTGAGCCACGAGACGCATTATAGATTAGTCTCCAGAGATTCAGTCATTTGCTGGCAAGCATTTATCAGCAGTCATTGGGCTTACTTTCTCTCTCACACTTTCGCTCTCTGTATGTAGTCGCTGGTTGGCGTCTTTTAACACGACGTAATGAAGAGCTTTTTCAAATAGTGAGCTAAGAGATAAATCACGAATCACTATATGTGAGAAGTCTGCCGTAAGTAGTAGTAATTTTCAATTTTCTTTGGCTAATAATGAATGATTCGAATTTATGAATGAAAGTCAGCGGAATAATTTTCGAGTACCAATACGTGGTTATTCTACGTACAGTAGTTGTTACTGCTGGTGGCGTGTCGGTTCAAGATGTGTCCACCAGATGGCGTAACACGATTTGGCGCCACTTGTCTGTTTCACACATTTAGAACATGTGACGTGATCAAATAAATTGATGAACATGTCCACTACTTTTCAAAATTTAAACGAATTTAATTGCCATTAAAGATCAGCCATCTCCGGTGTAAACGCCGCTTTGCTGAAGGGACGTTTTGGAATGACTCTTCGTCAACTGCCGCAGAATGGCGCTGCAGCAAAAGCGGAAACGTATCGAGCTGCAATGTGTGATTGTATTGATCGTATTTATCGTACTTCGTATGATGGCAATCCCACCTCATACTCATCCAAGATGTTGCTTCAAGCGAATGAAAAAATTTATTCTGTCAATTCAATTTTTTTATTCTAAAGTCAAATCGATTTTTTTCCTCCTTGAATGATCGTCAATGAGAGGGAGAGCGAGAGAGAGCCTTTGGCGACAGTTACAGACATTTGGAAAAGTGAGCTATTTCGCAATGTGTCTGTGTTCCGTGTATAGTAAGGGTTGTTCACCGACGAGGAGTCACGGTCTCAGGCTGACTGGCGAGGCCCAAGCTGTATTTAAACATTTATAAACATAGCCCGAGGGAAATCAGCTAACTGACTGTAGACCCCTGTGCTCACCACGTTCACTCTTGCTTTTTCTAAATAACGGTTGGTGACTTTTTATATAGAGTGCAAAATTTATTGTCGCGGGCGCTGTTTAGTTGTTTGTCAATGGTATGCTGCGTCCGCCCTCTCCCCTCCCCACCCCCAAAGCTCCAGACACACAACAAAATTTAACCCCGACTTCATTATTCAAAAGCCTGTTTTTCAGTTTCTTGTTTGTGCGAACCCTTACGTTAGGTCTGCCCGGATTCGCCGAAAAATAAATAACTCTTGTTTAAGTTAATGTTGTTTTCATGCCAATAGGTGAGGGGGGACTCGGGCGAGGTGGTGGAGGTGGGGGAGAATAAGTTCGATCGATCACTGCAATGATCACCAAATTTTAATGTTTCAAAATGGCAATACGATATCGAGTCATCAGATCGTCATTAAAACATCCGAGACTCTGAGCATGAACATGTTTATGTATTTTCCAGTAAGATGAGAACGGTTATCTTGATACCTCGAGTCTGATAAACACATACATAATTACGTAGGACACATGATAATGAATAGCTTGGGTTATTGTCATCTGTTTTGAATCAAATAGTCGATTGTCTAAGGACACTAATGTTCCGAATATGACTTTGGCCAGGCAAATGGGCATTGGAAAGCAAATGCGATATACGGGGTGAACCTGAAACTATTATTTTTAATAAGTCGGTCAAAATTAGTCCGATTAATATGAGATTTGGTACAATTGACGTGAACATATTTAAATGGTGAAGAAGACGAACCGAGTGGCGAACTCGCTTTTACAATAATATTTTACTATTATTTTAAATAGAACTGGTAATTGCGTTTCATGGAACTCTATATTTTTCGCAATTACCAGTTCTAATTAAAATAATAATAAAATATTATTGTAAAAGCGAGTTCGCGCACTCGGTTCGTCTTCTTCATTCGGCTTGTCCCGAATTCACCATTTCAGTTATCCTTTTTGTCGCCAAATTTCATAATAATCGGACTATTTTTGGCCGACTTATTAAAAATAATATAAGGGGTCCTTAGTTTCAGGTTCACCCTGTATAATATGGATGAATAAATTATAATATGGTCATGCCTACACCCACATATGGAGTAGCTTGCGGGTTAAGAAAAATTTATATTGGCTGCCGGCAACCACCTCTGTAATTTATATTAATTACGAGTCGGCGGTAATTAGTAGGCCTAATGGTTGGCCAGAAGTGAGCCTGACATTCATTTTGCGACATACAGTGCAGTGTACAGAGCATATTGTGTATTTGGGTTAGTAGCGTTTGCGAATTATTTATTGCTGGACTCGCAACGGGCGATCTTAATGAATGTTTCGCCAAGAAGAATACGGCGTGTGGTTCCCGTGTGGCATAATGTAACTTAGCGTGTGTAATTCGATCGCGGGTTCGACTCCCGACCGAGACCTTCGGAATGGAAGGAAAGCCGTGGGATCCGTGCCTGTACGAGTTCAGGTATACGTTAAAGATTCCTTCTTAGGTATCAAGCTTAGGCTAAGCAAAATTGTCAGGTCGTATTCTAGGGGGAAGAGGGCTTAAGGCGGAGATGCAGGTGGACCTTCTTAAAAATAGCTCAAGGGATCTTATGTAGTAGATTTTTAACCGAAACGCGTGCGACATGGGTTTTGATTTGTAAGAAACTTGTGTTTTTGATTATTATCATTATTTTAATTTTCACGATCTTAATTTATTTTAAAATATAAAGGTGCAGGAACAAGCCGAGATGAATATCAAGATAATGACAATAAACAAAAGTTTATTTAAATGCCTGATAGTGAGACAATGTAATTCATCCGTTACAGTTGTAACTATATACTTTTGTTATTGTCATTATCTTAAATATTTTGCTGCATTAGATTTCAATGTTTATTTCTATATGGCTATTAAATAATGCAGAAAAATACATCATTTCGACGACGTCATTTCAATGTTTATGTAGACATTACTTGGTTTCATATGCTTGTAGATCATGTAGTGTTGGGCAAATATTTTTTCATGGGAGCGTATCGTGCTCTCCCACTAAATAATATTGGCGACGTCCTTTCTTTTCTGCATTTTTTTATCCTGGTAAAGTGCTTACCAGGATTTAAGTGATGGAAATCCTGTTTATCGTTGTTCGCCATTTTACAATTCCGGCGCACTTTCTCGGCTCCGAACGGGTTGAGGGCGTGCCTGGACGTTCAATTGTGCAAATAACGTCATCATTTTAAACCGTTTTATATTTTATATTTTTATGGTTGGTGGTGCGTGTAAATGCCGACCGCTTCCACGCTTGCATGGACTCTGAATAATCATTTTCAAGGTTGCTGGCGGTGTATTTTTTTTTCAAGCACACTCTTTTAGCTTGTTTGCAAAATTAATGCGCACAGCGAATTCCGTTTCCTCCCACACACGTCTCTGAACGCGGCCAAAAGCTCAGTGTGTGGTAGCATATCCTCCTGTGAACCTTCATACCATTTTTATTTGCCAATGGTACCTGGTACATCTGTGTCGTCTGACAACTCACCTAGGTGAGCTTGTCTTGGTTACTTGTTCAAAATAGCTTGTGGTGGCTGCGTTAACTTTCCAGAGTGGTCATTTTTGATTTGTCGAAAAGTGTTCACGATAGTCTTTCAAACTTTAAATGTAAAAAATTGACTTGGAACGATTTTTCAATTTCGGTTAAACCAGTTGTTTTAGCCCAGTTGGGTGTGACTCATAAAAATTAAAAATATATAATTAAAATAGGTATAAGGAGAATTTTAAAATTTGTAAAATTGGTGTTCATAATGCGAGATGCGAATGGCATTCCGTTCACAGAACAGAGATATGGATTGTTCGCGTTCTATTTTGTTTTATTCACTGTAAAAATAGTTTTAGTGCTACGGAGGATATGTTATTGTCAACTCCAATTTAGCTTTATGGTCCCTGTTGTTCAAGAATGGATCGGCCCCTGTTTTGTTGATAAATATCAGATTGTTGATTGACCACTTTTGAGCGAAGGTCAAATTCGCACAATGATAATTATGTATCTGGTGGACAATGTCTGAAGTTGCACAAAAATTAGTCGCCAATAAACCAGTTTAGGCGAGATGTTGTGAAATCGAATATCTTGAAACAAACGCGTATTTCTGCATACACTTAATGAAAATATCAACTAATTTTTCAAAAGTTAGGCAGCCAATTTTCACTGTTAAAGCCTATTTTAAATATTGACATCCTGTTGCCATTCAAAATTTGTTACGGTTATTTTAAATTAATATTTTTGTGAAGTCTATATATAACATTCAAGTTTGCCCTCTACAGAGACCACTTTTACCGCTACCTTGTTTTATTAGCCTTTATTTTTTGAACGAGGGGCCGTTTGCAAGTTTGGATCGGACTCTAATGTGTATGGCGACTCATGGTCACTCCTCTTGCCTCCAAGCTATATGCGAGTAGTTAGATGCCTGTGGCACATTCAGCCCTATACAGACTGTTGAAGGGGAGAGGTCCACCTTACAGGTGAGTCTCAATTTTAGCGGTTTTACTATTTGTATATTGTCCTTTTTTTTACACAAAGCACTATGGATTTCTCTTCTCTCCACCTCATCCTCCACCAGAGGAAATTGCAGGTGAACTAGATTATGGCCGAGTAAAGCTCTGTCCCATTTTCAAGTCCAAGAACTTCCAGCGGAATTTATTTACCGTGCACAAGTTACCTGCGAGGAGTCGGTTTGTCAACGCGAACTTGATGAACTTTGTGGGGATTTCTAGCCGAAAACTAAATTACTTTTCACGTCACTCTTGAATGGATTAAATATATCGACAGTCTTGAGTTTATTCTTTGTTTATATTTCTTCTTGGTTTCAAGAGTCTTTAGTATATCATCTTTGTCTACAGCACCAATAAATCTTTTTGTTTGTCATTCCAGGTGAGCCTTAATTGTATTCGTTGTTTTAATGAAATGAAATATATTTGTTACAAACTTAATGATAAAATTCATTGAAAAATCAAAATGATGAAATTAAGATAATCGGTTATACATTTTTAAAATTTATTTACTGTAGTCAACTGCACTACAGGGTTTTCCGTACCCCTCTTGGTGCTTTGGCACTATGTGAGGGACACATTTTCGCCTGTACCCCGGAATCAAAATATTCGAGAATCCGCGCCGGGAATCGAACCCAGGACCGCCGAGCCACAGTCAGTCGCAATAACCGACTGGGCTGCGACGAGTCGTATTTATCCTAGCGGAAATGACATATTTGTTGTAATTGTCTTACTTCGCAGTGAACTGCATTTTATTAAGAAAAGTTCAAGAACGAAGAGCGAAAAAAAATCGTCTGCAATTCTCGCTGTTTGTTTTAAGCACACAGCACAGCGACTGTTTTGCTGGCGAAAATTACATGTGCCATACTGTATACTGTCGTGAATGAGTTCTCGCCTCTAGACCCTTACGATATTTCTTTTCTGGAAAATTAATACACTCTAGAAGTTCCAGTTTCCACCGTGTTGACTCGCGTCTTGCAAGGAGACATCCTCAAGTGCACTTAACCCAGCCGCACACTCTCATTAGGCTGGCCTTGGCGCACCGCGACAGTCGACTGTTGACAGGCCGACGTTAAACGTCGACACGTTATGTTGTGATGATGCTGCTGGTCAGCCACTCTGTCTTGTCTCAGTTTCGTGTTTCGCTTGTCCCCCGCCACTGTAATTGACGGGGCGAGAGTGCTGCTGCGATCACGTAGCTGGAGAACTTTTTTGACCCAGTCTACTGTAGCGCGAGCACCATATATACGACGCCGACGCCTCATTCCGTGCAATTTCGTCTTGCCCCAAGTGGAATTGACGGCTAATGATAATAATAGTCTGCCCCGTCCCCGTCGTCGCTGCTCCTGATACAGCGCGTTTGATGGCCTGTCGTCCGGACTTGTCGCGACGGTCCGCTCAAGTGTTTAATGTTTGTCGTTGGATAGAAAATAATAACGCTCGGCAAATATTCCTTAATAGCTACTCTTTCGCGTCGAAATTTTGGCATTTCCGCTGTCTTTAGTGTGGGGTACTCGAGCCTCCAGCTGCATCAGAGACGACGAGAGCATCAACGGCAAACAATTTGAGACAAAAACGTCAGCATATGATTACGAAGTGTTCCATTTCTGGTATACACGGTCACCACCTATATTTAATTGTTATCCAATTTTGGTCCATTATTTCAATTTGAATTATTTGGTTAATTTTTCAAATGCACACTTTTATGGTGATCTCATCTTTTGAAGTGGCCATTGCGTTTTTTAAATTTTTTTTATGCCAACCTGAAGTTCCGTAAACCGACTTATGTAAAAAAAAACTAAAGAAAGCAAGCGGACAACGGGTATTTGGTTAAGGATCTTTCGAAATAGTTAGTCATTGACCAATTTTCGGCTAACTGAGATATGTTTCGTTCTGTAGGTCACTTGTGATATTGGCCATTTAAGACGATACCGTAATGAAATTCAAATCAAGTTTTTTTTTCTTATGTTACAAGATAAATTATTTGCGTTTGTTGCGAAACAACCTAACTGCTGAACATGCAAAATCGACTATCTATCTCGATTCATTTCGCCAATCCAGACCACCTAGAGCTTGTCACACTGAATCGATAGGAACTAGACCCAGACATTTTGATACCGTTATGGTGTCTTTCTACGAAGATTTTTAGATAACGTCAGTCGACGTTTTAATAAGTCATCGAGCGACTATGTCGGAGGCGACAGATCTTAAAGAAATAGATGCTGGCTGTGAAATCGAGATTCCTACGGCGTCTTTAATTGCGTGACACGAAATGAGACACCGAGGAAGCTCCGCATCGAGCTGTCACCATTCGCAGTTTCCTTCGAGCGGTGAGGAGCGAACGGCGCCCAGCGCATGTCGCCGCACGGCTGCCTGCTCACCTCGCCCTGCCCTCTTCCCCCACTCCGCCTGTCAGTCTCCAACCAACCAGTTTGCGGTGAGTGTGTTTGTACGCGCATGTGCCTGTGGAATAAATCTGGGGGAATTGGTTCTGGCGTCTGCCACCATTTCGGATTTTCGGGTGACCGCCGTCCAGGCGCGGAGGCCGGCCCGCGGTCTTCCACTTGACCACTCGGTAAGAGGTCGCGGGAATCGGACCGACTTGCGCGGCGTGCGCACGCATAGCATATCTGTCCTCCTTTCGGTAATACGCTTGCCTCTGTTGCTCCAGAGCACCACCAGCATCTTCTCTGTTCCACCGTGGCTACTTTTACAGTTTTTCTTTCGGTTTTGGCGGGGTTGCTGTTGATGTTGATGTCGGTGGTCTCGAGCTAGTGACTACGGAGTCCTGACTCCAGCGCCGTCGTTGAATTTGTTCACGTCGGTGCTGACGCGAGTTCTCGTCGATCGATACGCCGCCAGATCGCAGGTAGGACTGCAACTTTGGTCTATTCGATAACTGTCGTGTCACCTGTATTGGTTTCTGTTTAACGGACAGTTTATCACTGCAAGAGACACAGCTATTTATCATTGCGTCATACGTGTGTTCTCTGCAAAAATGTAGGAATAAGAACTGAGACGTGACCGAGCATTGCGACAACGCTTGCGTTTATTGTGATTATGTCGCCATCTACTCGACAAATGTTCGCGTTAGGTGAGACCCACACACGGGTCTTCAAAAACGGTGAGACACTAGGGTAAGCTTGTCCATGGACAGCCACTTCTCCAAAATTTTGTAACATGCTTCTTTCTACAATAAATAAAATACGAACTAGATAGTGATGTTATATTTTAAAAAACCTAGTCGAATAATGTCCGATAGTAAATGACTCTTTAAATCTTTATTTATGCTTTTTTCTGTCAAATTATCAGAGCCCCTTAGGTCATGTGGACTGGATCACAGGTGCCGGGTTTGTGGTGGGCTCAGTTCGGAGCACTTACTTTTGCCGCCAGATTCACACGTGTCACCTGCATTTCCTTGGAAGTGTTCCTCGTCAGTCTTGTGTGTTCCTTCGCGTAGTTAAGACAGGTTCCTCTAAATAATTTCTAAACCACACTCTAGCAGACTTCTCCCTAAAAATCAATAAATTCACTGTTTCTAATACTGTACAAAAAATCCCAATTCTTAAAATATAAATGTCGAATAAAAATCAATTTTCAAACTCCCATAGTTATTTTAATAAACACAAGAATGCTGGATGCTTTTAATAATGGATCGATGCACCTTTCGAATCACGATCGCGTCTATCAAAAATCGTGATTTTTAATCACGTTTGCTAGCTTATCAGGATCTAGTTCAGACGTTATCGCAACTGCTTGGAATTTAGCGGCCCTTGTAATCATCGTGAACTTTGACTTTTCGAAAAGAAACTTTGCCGATCAATCAGTTCAATTCGGCCTTCTAAAAATAGCCTACCCACACACACACACAGTCTACAAATTCCGTTTTACGGGGTTCGTAAATGAGTTGTTCTCTCCCCCCCCCCCCTAATCATACGAAATCTGGGTATCGCCCACGCAGTTCACGAATCTATTCATGATAGTGTGTGTGTGTGTCTGCCTATTATTTTTCTAAATATGAATGCGTAGCGCATTAGAGAAATGAAAGTGTGGGAGGCGGCTTTAGACCTGAATGTATACATTCGGTGCGTGTATAACGCAACCCCCGCTAATATGTGGGTAAATGGTGAAGCTGACAATCATGCAAGTATGAGCCGCGCTGTGCTCAGCCTTAATTACCCGGGTGGGTTCATCATCTCTCTCTCACTCGAGGTTTTTCAAAAATGACTTTTTCCCAATCCGTAGACTGGGAAAACGTGAGCATGCATACACACGACACACTTATTTGTTATAATTATGAATGCAGTCTCAGCGGGGAGAGACTAAAGAACTCCAGCCCGACTTCGCGTCAAGGGTTGTCAACCTTTTTTTTATATATTTTTTTTTTGCTTGTAGTAGTGGCACTTAGTCATTTACCGAGAAACAGTCTTAGTTGTTTTTGCTTAAGTGTAATCGATTTCTTTTTGTGGAAATAGTAATTATTTTTTTTAAATTTTGTTTGGGACGGCTCGGGGAGTTTCAACAATGATGACGCGATGGTCTGGTAATTAAGATGTATTGTGGTGATGATGGTGGTGGGGAGGATCAGCGGAAACGGGTGATAATTAATAATTAGGATTCGACTTGGTGCTAAATATGGGCGTCTGCGTTGAAATATCACTGTTGTCGTCAGATACTACGGTCTGTCTTTATTAGATTACGTACATGGATAGATACGCTCATGAATGTGGCGTGAATTGCGAATATAATGTTTGGTATGCATATGAATTGAAAAAAAAACTGCCTGTTTATATTAACAATGTTAAACTTGATATTTCGAATTTTGAATAACTATCTAAACCGGCTTAACTGGTCAATTTAAATTGCTTGCACGCACGAAAGTAATTAGGAGTTTTGAATACGATTCGAGTACGGCATTTGAGAATGACATTTTCTTTCGAATGTAGCAAGAGCAGCATGACATTTAATTTTGAAATTATCTCTAAATCTTTTCAAGTTATAAAGGAAGAAAAGTTGGATGACGCTCCATGTTTTTAAGCGACTACTCCGCTACATGATTGTGATGTGTCCGATGCTTTAGAAATTATTATTGAAAATCTGCGCAGTAATTCATGGTTTAGTTGTAAATAAAGCAGTAATTCATGGTTTAGTTGTAAATAAATTTAGTCCAACCAAATCCTCATACAGTGTTGATATGGTAGAGTTTTGTGCACAAATTAGAGCTTTAAAACTGTCGCGTTGTTGGCGAAAGTCGACGTTTCTACGAAGGGAAGTATAAAATGTTGGTAACCACCTCTTTAAACGAGTAGAGCTGGTTTTGCGGTCGCAAGTCCACGGCTGCAATTTGCTCGCCACGGGATTCCCCCAGCAACAGGACTCTCCTCTGTTCGTGATTCTGTCGGGGGGGAGAAAAGAGTGCAGGGGGAGGAAGGGGGGGCAACTGGCATGCAAACACGTCGTCGTTGCCACAAATACGCTAAGCCTTAAATGTGTTTCGCTCCGGGCAGAATTTGCTCTATGGATTAATGCTTCATTTGGTTTTAGGTAGGCAACATCACCTCCCCACCCCTCGTCGTCTATCCACCCTTTACCCTCGGCCCCGCCCCTATATATATCCTCCGGAGGCCAGTCCTAGTCGCGACCCAGCCATGAAGCGCAATTTTGGATTCAATGGAGTCGATGGACGATTCAAATTGGAAAATATTTCGAAATTTGAGAATAACGTTGATATGACTGCACGGCTTATTTATTGAGTCTGTCTTCGTAAAAATCCTAAAATATTGTGCCCCGTTATATTGATTTGAGGTCCACCAGCGTATTCTCTCTTAAAAAGGAGCGACCTGGTAATTTTGCCTAGTCCAGGTCTGGCCTAGTTAGGGATCTTTATTTTTGTTCTTTCAATCCGAAAGAAGGCGCTTGAATGAATTTCTCTTGCACGAAAAAATTTCAAAGTGTCTGCCGGAATCGAAACCGCGATTCGGGCATGTTAACCACTATGCCACCCCTTGTGTGTCCCGTTAATATTTGCGGGAGGAGGCCTCAGGAGGATGAAGCCACGCATGCCGATTTTTCATCCTCCTCCCCTGATGGTCGACACTATGCAGTGCATGTGTGTTCCGTGACCTGTGCGCCGCGTTCGGGAAATGTGAGCAGCTGCTGCCACCTTTGCTCATATTTGGCGCATTACCCCATTGTTCCCCTCGAACGTACGAATGTAGTGGTGAGGAGTGGTGCGTTGGGGAAGAAGGTCTTTCGGGAGTTCGAAAGAGTCTCCACGCACCAATTATGTACCTCGTTTGCATTGATGGTTGCAAAGACTTTCGACTAAGGGTGCGTTTAATATCAAATTCACTGCTGCATTATTTGGTCGTCTTTGTCGGAGAAAGTCTATAAAAATAGAAACGCTCCTACGCTAGAGGAATTCCAAGAACCAGTATGAGGGAGGGACAACATTCCTGAGCTATTTCTGTGAGACAGGCTTGTTAGCATCTTTTCAGTATTTCGCATTCACTTGTCCGGATTTTCTAGCCATTAAATTGGGGGTTTAAAACATGCTTATATATGAAATATTTTATATTTCTATACCTTCTATATTGGTCTGGATAGTGGTTTGGTTTAAGGAGCAAAGGTTATGGGTTCGTGCCGAATCGGTTCTCTCACCCGGCATATCCGACCGAGTTGGTGGCTTTTTAAATCTGGATAGTGATTTGCCGTTAACACTGATATGAAAAATCATAGGACTTTATAATAAAAAAAAAGGATTTTAATGTGATGATTGACTAAGCTTTAAAGACTTATAATTTTCAAGTCTTGTGATTTGGTGATTAAAGTGATGGCATTAGCGACATGAGTACTTGAAAAAAAATTTCATTTTATTTCTTCGATATTTCACGCTAATCAAATAGTTGTATTGCAATTGTGATTTATATGTGTCCTTTTTAGTGACACGACACGTTTACACGGAGCCGTCATTTTGTTGAGTCCGATACGCACATGTTATGGAAGATTTTATAGGAATTTTGCCGGATGTTTTTGTAACGTACATGTATGTGTTGGCCTCAAATAAAATGGAGATAAATAAAAAATAAAAATGTGAACACCGCTTTAGGCGTCGATGAGCTATGTTTTCCAAGAACAAATAGGCTATTCGTCTCTTGATTGGTCAAGCCTGGGCAACATCAGGTATCGTTTCCTTGCCTTTTGGCCAATATGGCAGATTGAGCCGTCAATCTCCAAACACATCGATATTCTGCCATCTCTTTCTACACCGTAGTTTCTTTAGTACATGTATGTACTCGTATATTGTATATGTAGTGATACACATGAACACAGTCAGTTTCGAATGTTCAACCAATACTCTTCCCTTATATATTCACCGCTAACCTTGGCAGCAGTGGCCGTTCCGAAACACAAATAGTGTCATTCAACGTCATCAGAATTCATGATTTTACTTCGCTCTGGTATCGTATTGCGTGGATCGTGTAGTACGTCTTTATAGCATCGATATTTTATGTATCGCTTGTGCGTGAGGCGAGAGCGGAAGGCGCGTTTGTTTTTTTGTTTTCTTATATTGCTTTAATAATCGCTTCTAGATTCAGAGGTTTAGTTTTTCAACGTGTCCCCTCCCCCAATTGTCGCGTTGGCGCTTGTCACAGTGGTTGCGACCCCATAAGTGCAGGTGTCGTATATATAATTTTTCCGAATTCGATTTTCGCGAACGGCACAATCGTGACAATCTCGGCTCGTGTATATATATCGGGCCGCGGCTTCCCGCTGTGATTGATGGCTCGACAACACGTCTGTGTACTATGTGTTCTCCTGTGACCCCCGAGCGCACACGCGAATCATTTGGCAAATGACGACAGGTACCTCGTGAGATCCCCATTCGCCGTTGGGTGCGCCGAAACCTCGAACTAAACGACAAATAAAATAGCTTTTACTAATATACCGTCTACGTGGTTCTCCAATCATCGATCTACATGTAATGTTGCAACGAACTAACTTATTAACCGGAATGCCACCAGAGGGCGCCAATATGTGTCATGGGAGCAGCTGTTGCTCTGTCACTCGCAGGTCACGCGATGCGGTCTCTGTTATTCGCTACAGTTTCGACCTATTTGCCTAACATTTAAGTAATCGTCAACGTTCTACATGTTGTACAGTTCAAAATCATGAAAATAAACAATTTTTTGGATAATTTTATTTCCGACAAGGCCGAAGGATCCAAAATTCGTCTGGGAATCCTCTAAAGCGGGGGAATCTTGATGCGCGATATTAATCTTAAACTATTAAGGTTAATAAAATAAAATAATCATAATAAATTCATAATGATGTAGGGGTTGTCTCCGGGACAGCACCGGACGAAAAAGGACGACCAGAGTCTGCGAGAAACTCTCAAATAAATATAATAGAATACTTATATTATTATATATTATCTTATATACTTATATTATTGAGGTTAACTCGAGCATTTATAGCTCATCACTAGGTGGAAGCACGGGTTTCGGTTGTCATTAGAATTTGCGGCACTACATCCAGTGTAAATATGGGGCTGTGTTGGGTCGTTGGTGAGCTATCGCGTAATCGACAGGAAAGGAATCAGCAACTTTGTTTTTCAGTATTATATTATTAGTAAAGGTGATCCGATTTGGCGTTGATCTCAGGAAGATAAGGATTGCCATATACGAGAATATTTAGAGAGAGAGAACGTTTTTCCCCATCTTTTGTCGTTGCTCGGTTGCCATTGTGTTCCCGGGCGGGGAAGTCTTCACGTTTCCACATCGTTGGTATTCAATTGGCGTCGTTGGAAAACATAACAGCTTTACTTCGATTTCTGTTATTTTTATTGCTGTCGGGCACCAAAACGGGTCTACTTATGGATTTGTCGCAGAAACACCGTTCGGTGTTGCGCGTCAGTTTGTACTACGGGACTTACAGAGACGGTGGCCCGCTGTCTGGGCTCAAGCTATATACATGCAATACAGTGGCGCAACTCTGCCAACTGTCAGGCCAGTTGATCGCGTCCGGGAAGCGGCACCATTTTTGGGGTATATCATCCTTTGGTTTCTCGATTTCGAGCGATACATTTATTTCGAACACGAGCACTGATCTTGTGTTCATTTCTAGAGATATGTTGGTTTTCCAATGAACGAATGAGGTGTAAACACAAAATGTGGTAATTCCAAAATTTTAGAAATCTGTTTTTGATGAATTGATAAAGGAATGCATTTTCATTGTTTAAAAGAATTTTTCTAAATAAAAGAGTTTGCAGATTTCACTTTTGTTGCTTCTTAAACAAGCTCGATTTCGAGCATTTTAACAGTTTTCAGTGTTCGCTTCATGTAACTAATCTTATTTACGCGCGTAGTTGCAAAATCAGATTCCGTCTGCTGCTATATGCAATTACTTAAAGAGAAAATGACATTAGCAATCCATATTTATTTTCAGCGTTAGTGGAAGAGTGCGCAATTTCATTTTATAGTGTACGTGTGTGCGACGGCTGGGCATTTTTCTCCAACGGAAGAACAAATTAAGCCTCCGCCAATTACGTTTCTCAGAGTAGCGGCAGCAATTTGGTCATCATACAATACTGTCATCGGGTATTATGTTATTTTTTTCCCCTTCTCTTTTCCCAGTGGTCACCAGCATACTGTCGTGTTTTGTCTCCAAGTACCTCGTGATTTCTTGTCAGTCCGGTACAAAATTCAATTGAAGAGACAGTGAGAAAGACCAAATAAAAGTTCTGTAGTCCTTCTAGTTCATGGTTCAAAATATTCTTTATTCTTGTGCATTTACTTAATAAAAAATGTTGGTAAAATAAACGAAACTAGGAGCAGGGTGTCCACTCCTAGCTTTAAACTAATTATTACAATCTAATTCAATTACGTAGGGGGTGTCCACCAGTTGCTTTTTAAAGAAACAACAAACTCGCTTGGCGGTCTAGGAGATTTACACAAGTGGTTCAGATCTAGTCCTTGGCTAA
>JAQGBY010001271.1:0-30941 GCA_034698785.1 Mycogona germanica
TATTATTATAAAAAGCGAGTTCGCCACTCGGTTCGTCTTCTTCATTCGGCCTGTCCCGAATTCACCATTTTCAGATATATATCATCCAGACGTCCTAACTAAATCCCTCATTCTCTTAGATATTTGTTAAGGAGGTCCACCAACGTGTGTTCGCCCTAAAAAGACTCCCAGGAGGCGAACCGATAATTTTGCCAAGGTCAGGTTTAGTATAAGCTACCTAGCTAGGTAGGTATCTTTAACGAGTACCTGAAATCGTACAAACACGGGCCCACGGTTTTCTTCCATTCCGAAAGAACGCGTACGTATGAATTTCTCTCGCCCGAATGATTCCGAAGGTATTCCGAAGGTCGGGAATCGAACCCGCGATCATGGGAATAAACAGTTTGACACGTAACCATTACACCACCGAGATCGCCCCCCTCAATTCATTAATGAAGCTAAGTTTTAGCCTTCAAGAAATAAGGCGGCATTAGTTGGAACAAGGTTCACAGGTTGCTGCAAACATCAGCAAAATTACTAGATGTATTAGCAAACCAGTGGCACGAGTTTGGCAAGATGAATTTACCGCAAAGTTAACCGTGTGACCAAAATAGCGCACCTCCTCGGGTGAATCTGCGTGGCGCCCATTTTTTTATATCCCAGTTTTCGCCGGCAAAAGTCTGGGCGCGCGCGCAGTAGGCGGCAGGCGGCAACTTAATCACCGGTAGGTAGGTTTTTGTCTGATGCGGGCGTCGCCGCAACAGATTGTTGTTACCAACTTCTAAAAGGGTCGGAAAAATATGGGCGGCGGAAAACCTGCCCTCATCCACCACACCACCACCACCATTCATGCGATGCGTATCCAACACCACCGTGCCACCCCCGTACAACTCGTATCTCCAGCTCTCCTTATCTTAATACACTGACTTTTTCGAATAAGAAGATTGCCCGAAACAGCGGACTCGAGTTCTCGAGTTCGCGGGCGCGAAACTTGGTTGTATACAATGTAAATTGCATGTTCCGATGATATGTTATAAGTGTTTCACTTAATGCGACGGTGTACTTCTTAAGTCACTTATCTATGAAGTGAACTTGACAAAAGCAGTGGAACTCCTGTTTCTGAATTCTGGAGATATGTTGTTGCGAACTATTGCGCCTCCATGTGATAGAAGACACAATATTCAATGTATCTAATCGAAAATTTATCGTTTATAAAAATATCATTTTGATTAATTTTGGATTTTAGTAATGCTAATTTTGTATATATTGAAAATATTATGTTAATTGGAATAGTTAGTGTAGTTGGAATTGTAATCTGGTGTGCTTTGTTTTCACGTGATATCGACAGCGTCATTCGTTTGATGTGGAGACGCCATATTTTATTTTTCAGGTGCGAATGGTAAGCATTTTTAAACGGCTAATTTATTGAGAAATACTGAAAATCAAAATCTAAAATTTCGTCGTTAGACAACTAATGTGTGGAACTATCTGAAAGTATAATTTCATTAAATTTCGTTAAACCGCTCGTAAGTTATATCCCGAACGGAGCACTTGCTATGCTTGGCTCTATCCCCGAATGGAGCACTTTTCGTCATTTGTCAGGTGATGGCAGTATGAAATTGTCGACTCTAGTGGCGTTGAATACGTCACATGGCATATATCAATTCCCTAAATCAAATCACCATAAGAGACCATCAATTGTCATTCTCAATCCATCATTGAATTGCTAACATTGGTATCAACGACGAAAAATGTTCTTTCATTTGATATTCGCAGCGGGGAAAAGTGAATCATGAAAGTCGGTTCGATATTTTTATCAATTTTTAAATATTAGTCGGGGGCACAGGGATGAGAAGAAGGGCCTCACGGTACCCAAATGCGCCTCTCGGACTGGGAGGAGTGACGGGTTGGTGGTGGTGTGCGTCTCTCCCTATACGAGAACACCAGCAGGATGGCGCGTGCTCCACCGGGTGGAACGGGACGCTTGTATTTATCAAGAGTGAGGGGAAGAACAAATTGCTAACACGTGTTACTTGTTGGTTACACACGGTGTATATGCTTACGACATATATATATATATATATATATAAAAAAATTAGCAAACCACTTAGCCAAACCATTTTTTTCCCTCGTGTACCCATGTTTCCTTCTTTCTATTCGGTTTCGCATAAACCCCTTTGTACATGATACGCATGATGAAGGTTTCGAAATAACGTTCGGTTTGTATCATTAAAAAAGTTTCGTTGTTCACTTTGCTGTGTCGAGTTTGAATCACTTTTCTTAATTGAAACTTTGTGAAAGTGAGAATTTTTCCTTGAACAAATTCATTTTAACGTGCTATCCGCGCATTGTAAGACTACATTATTTTTCCCCCCAATATATACTAAGGGGATTTCAATGTATTGTACAATTTAGGAAAGTTTCTCAGAAATTTAAATTTGTGTTAAAAAAGAAAAAGCTTCAAATCCTTCATCAAGTTGTGTTTTGAGAAATACGTCTTTTCAATTATTAATTTTATGATGTTGACGCATTAATTTTTACTGAAATCACATTCAAAAAAGAGCGGGGTTCATTTTAAAGTGAAAGTACTCGTCCCGAGAGGGCGCTCATGACCAGAGAGCTTCGTCGAGTTATGGAGTCCTCAGCGCTGCAGCGTGTCATCTTTCTGCTGACCGCTGCTAAATAAATTTGGAAATTGCTGAACCGCTGATCGTCGTTTGTTTTGGGGTCGATTGTGGTGCGCTTGTCAGCTGTTTTAAATTATGACGTAGACTTAATCTTTTAATGGTATCCTTGTTAAATGGCATTTAAGTTTCTTGGAACGTTTTAGCTTTTGGTTTCAGGAAAAGATGATACGCATGGCTTCAAATCAAAGCGTACACGTGGTAAGACATTTGCCTTCGTAGACTAATATATTAGTTGGATGTGTAGTGAATGGCGCCAACAGAAGCAACAGTTGAGTTTTTTGTGCGCCACTTACTGCATGTTAAACTAGTGTTTTCGTTTAGTATGACGTTTATTGCGAGCGCAAAATACAAAAGTAAGGAATTTGGTTTTCGAGATACATTTACTTTAAATTTAATATTCGAGCATTGGAGAGCTTCGGTGCAAAATAAGTTTGAAGAACGGAACATACTAAAATGGCTAAGGAGCTTCATTATAGTTGTGATTCGTATTTCAACCAGTTCTTCAACTGGAATGGCTTTAACAAGTCGCAAGTCAAAATACCTGTTGGGATAAGACAGCCACACCATTGTCCTTAACTGATCGTTCGACTCCGGCCATTGGCCCCATCCGGGGCTGCTTGTGGGTACACATTGCAATTAATTATACTTGATCTGCCGAGATTTAAAACAATATGAGCACAGGAATGGATTTTATCTGTTGTGACTAAACTGCTAAAACCAGATTCCAGGTTTATCACATACTCAATTGTACCTTAATTACAGTAACTATTATTTATTTATTACATTAAACTCATACGATTGAACATTGCTTGTTTTTTTTGTCAAGTCGATTGTTTTACCGGTGTACAATGCTGAAAATTGGATAGAAGAATGTCTGAATTCGGTGCTTCAACAGACGTTCTCTGGCCTAATGGAGTTGTCTATTTACGACGATAGCAGTCAGGTATATTGGAAGAAGATTATCTCATTTTGTGGCTAGTTAACAAACGGTGTATATGTGTATTTGATATCTGAGGGTCTCTTTCATACGGACTTGTTTCTTTTGCAGGATAGAACTCCGCAATTACTACAATCTTGGATCGAAACTAATCACAGGGATAACTTATCAATAATTACAAGTAGAAATTCGGGTAGTTCACCGAAAGGAGGTATGGCATGTTATCTTATGTGAATTTTGTTATTTATTAGTTATACTGAATTTTAACCTGCTCATAATTTTTGTTAGTTGGTTATGCGAAGAACAGAGCAGTGGAACAAAGTTGTGGGAAATACTTGTGTTTCTTGGATGCAGTTGAGTACATATCAAAAGATCATTTACTGTTTTCGTTTGTTTTGCAAAGCATGCATTCTTTCATGTTTAACTTTTATTGTTAGGATGATGTCATGCTTCCTAACAGAATACAAAAACAGCTGGACGCTGCCACGCTTCATCGTAATGCAGTAAGTTTATAATATTTCTATGATACTGTTATGTGCATTTCGACCTGACAAACATAGAAGATAATTCACAGACTACACTTAGTGACCTGGTTTTCTTTAAATTTCTGATTCTTTTATTAAATAAGATTATCGGAAGCCGATTTGAGCGAATACCTGTAACTGCAACTGAGAGATATACGGCATGGGCCAATGGACTGGATCCCGCTCAGTTATACTCCCAGGTAATTTTTTAATGGTTTTTTATCTAAATTTACATATAGCGAAATAAAATATGGTCAAATTCACATCATTATCGGTTTCCAGGTGTATCTTTCTCACGGTCCCACACTAATAATGCCAACGTGGTTTTGCTCCAGAGACGTGTACAACAAAGTGGGAGGGTTTAACGAGGCTGGAAAGGTTTGAATCGAAAAATTATTCCTTAAGTCAAGTTTTCGCATTTCAAACTTTTAATTATTATTAAAATCGAAACATTACTGAAACGTCCAATAATTTTTCGACACTTTCTCACTGAAGGGAACGCCCGAAGATTTAATTTTCTTTTACAAGCACTTGGATTGTGGTGGACAGTTGCACAAAGTAGATGACGTCCTCTTGTACTATCGACATCATCCTTTGGCTACAACGTTTTCAATATCTGAGTACCGTTACGACTTGCTTTTTTTTTTTTTTTTTTTTACAGTTTTTGCGTTTTAATTAATGTCAATTTACAATAAAGGCTTTATATTTTTTTTCCGCCAGAGATTCTATATGGAATTTACGAATCAGACGTCTTGAGTTCAAGGTTCTTGCAAAGTGGCCCTCGTTTACAATTTGGAATGCCGGAAAGCAAGGACGGAAATTGTACAGGACGTTGCAAGTGGAATTCCGATCCAAAGTAAATATCCTTATGCCAACAAGGGTCCTTCGATTTTTTTTACATAAAAATCCAATTGTTCCATAATTGTTAATTTTAGGTAAAGTGTTTTTGTGATGTGGACTGTAAGAAAATCAAACTAGGCGTCTACATATTCGAAGAATCTAAAGTAAGTAGTCTTCAATGAACCTTTTATTAAATTATTTGAATCCGTTTTGTCACCAACGTAACCATTAAAATATTTATATTCTCAGGAGCTACCAAAGCCTAAAGTACCTATTGTTCACTTTACTGAAGCTCAGCCGCCATTTATCATCTGTGTAAAAATGGTGAGTGGACAATTCTAAAGTTAGTTTAATTGTTACGTCAGATAGAATCTAATTTAATTTGTGTTACATTTATTTTTATATTGTTAATTATAGGGTTTAACCGGGGGCCAATTTGAGGAAAATCTGAACTCACTTGGCCTTGAAGAGGGACAAGACTACTTTCATTTTAACTGAATTTAAAGAATTTAAAAAAACATTCGCCTTTTTGTGGCAACTTTTTATTTATTTTTTTAAGTCTCTGCACTACAGGCGTTTCTGTACCCCCTCTTAGTGCTTAGGCACTATGCGAGGGTGCACATTTTTACCAGTATCCCGGGCTCGAAATTATCGAGAGTCCGCGCCAGGAATCGAACCCGGGACCGCCGATCCCCGAGTCAGAACTTATTTGCGTATTTTTAATACTTTATGTACTCGTATGTTAACGAGTTAATTAGATGATAACAATTTCGACAAAACAAGAAATGTTTTGGTGTTTTCTAGAAATAAAGCTTTATATATAAATATATAAATATAAATATATTGAAAATTATTTGGCGTATATGCCTCATTTTAATTGGAAAAAATTGATAAAGCCTGAACTTCAATTTGCACCTATTTGTAATAATATAAATAAAAAACACAATTTGATGATAAACTTGAGAAATGGCTTTTTAATAAATTTACCAATTATTTTTTTCATATTATGTTTCAAAGGTGATCATACTCTGTATATGTTCAGTTTAACGGCCAGGGAGCCACCTTCAAAATGGTAATGTGGACAACATGTGGTTGCCATGCTATGAAATTGACGTCACCTGCTGCAGTAGCAAGAACCTCAAGTGGGGTGATGTAAAAAAAACTAGCTCTCAGCAAATTGGCGCTTTACATTAAACAACCAGACACTCTTTAATGATAATAGATTTCACCGTGTTGCAAGATCCATTGCAGGATCTCGTAGTTTCATCACTCTATACTCGTTTTTTTTAAAATCGAAATCTGTACATAATTTAACCGAATTTCGAATCTTAAATCATTTGCTCTCTTTTGGTTGACATGGACCACCAGACCGACATCCAGTTTAAATTATAAAAATAGGTTGAAAGACCATTCACCAATACAATTTGTGGTCACAATCAAAATGAGGGTTTGGTCAATGACCGTCTACGCCAACGCTCATTGTGAACTTGATCTTCACGCCCAGACCAAGGTCATTCAAGGTTCATTTGGGGGTACGTGATCAATTATAAACCCGGTCTTTATGTAGGGGCACACTGTTTTTTTTAACCAGCTGGTGTTCCCTCGCGTTGAAAGGATTCTGAAGGAGGACCTCCGAAAATAGAATTGTAAAGAATGGAGGCGGTATGCGAGTGGTGTACATGTAATTGCTGTCATGTTTTGCTGAATGGCGCGCGTCCCTCGTGCAATGTCGTGCGTGGCAGGATCTTTAGGAGGCGCGAGATTTTGTAATATTTGCTGAATCACTATTAGCATTAAATTTATTGCAGAAATATGTAATACTCGGAATTCGTCGTAAATGAACGACATCATATTTGCGTCTCTGCCAAAACTTTTGATTGTTCATTCAAATGACTGTCCATGGGGACGCGATGAGTGAGGTGCTACGTATAGAAAGTGGGCGAGACGGCGAGTCCTATGTTTTGTTACTTAGGCGCGGCTGTGCGTCATATACGTCAGGAAAACGTTCTTAGTGCGTTTAGGCGGCTTAGTGTTGACTTTGCACTTTACTTTGTGCTTTTTCAACTGTATCCGCGATCGATCGCAAATAAGAACGCGCAATGTCATTTTTTGTAATCGATGACTTTTTTCCGGAAGACTTCGAGATGTTGTACAACATTCAAGCGAGCCAAATATTTGAACAATATGTTTGCATACACCCAAGTAAAATTGCAATGCTCAATTTTAATGGATCCAAGCTTGCAAACGTTGTTTACCAGAAATTTGTTGCCCAATTATTCGTTGATCTGCATTATTTTGTAAAGTTCGGTAAGTTAAACAGTTTCTCAAAAGTAATGGCAAGTTTATTTGTTCGATATTTATTTGCATGTAGCTTTTACTTGACTGCGAATCGGATTTTATCCATGCGCGTGTTTATGAAAGAAAAAAACGGAAAAATCTTATTTATCTTATCTACAATACTTGGCCATGTGCGAAATTTTATATTCATTAATAGGTTTGCTGAAGCTTTGAACGTCTTCATGAATGCATGAAGACGTTCTTTAATGCTCTCAAACATTTTCTTTGGTATCAACAATCTTTTTCCCCCAAATTTTTCAGAAGTGTCTTATCAGATTTCGAGCTATCTCTAAATTTAACATTAAAAAGTGATTTATTTGCACACATAGAGATGACGTAATGCCGCCGAACGGCGCGTGGCCTGAGAGAAGTAGAAGGTGCCGGGTGAACCACCACCTTCCTCCCCCGCTTTTGCGTTGTTCGTCGAACTTGGACTGTTCCCGCACGTTCGAGGCGGAAGGCGTCCGCCATTTTTAATTTCGTGTCGCGATCGGGGAATGTCCTATGTGGCAATATCACGCCAAAAATACTCAAATAATCGCCGAAAACTTGAACCACTTTAACTGGAACCCTTCGCCCGTTCTCGGGTAAGTTTACCGGCGCTTTGCCGAACAATTCTGGTGTGAATCCGGAGCCAAAAACTGTCTACTTTGGTGGACTCTGTTGTTTTCATGGAGCCAAAAGAATGGGGGTGGTAATGGGTTGGGGGATAATTTAGGCCTAGTTCTGACCCATTTGTATGAAAGCTTCTTCACTAGTTTATCAGCAGTTGATTGCTGTTTGTTTGTTGATCGTATTGTCTGTTTCTGTTTTTCAAATGTGTCGCATTAACGGTTCAGACGTTGATTACGTCTTTAGGGGGAAGGTTGCCGAAACAATCGCTCCCCCCTTCCCCTCCACTGCGACCATGAAATGAAGATGTTAGGCCTGTAGTAAATTGATCGTTAATCCGATTAGTATAATTAGAAAAGTGGGGAAACTTGGTGCAGGTTGTGACTGCCAGCTTTAGTCCAGAGTCCTTGACCTCATTATAGCCTAGACTACGGTCCTGAACAGGCTTAATTCGACGTAAGTACGCACTGCAATGTACATTTCCATGTAGTCACTAGGTCCCTTGCCTGCCCGCCGCTGTAATGTAATAAGCGGGACCAATGTTGCTTTGTCATTGCAAAAATATATAACTATTGTAACATATTACTTTACAAACCGTGAGAGAGATAAACCATGTCGACATGATGTCTCTTACTTTCGGGCATCATTAGAACTCAATGACATTTTGTTAAAAATATGTTACGGTTACGTATTTATGTATTTTGTTAAAAAATATGTTTGTAGACAAGGAAATTGAATCATGAAATTTAATATAGGATCCATATAGAAACTTGAGTGGAAAACCGACGGAGCGACCGATCTCCAGATTAGCTTCAATATGTTGAGTACATAAGACTCAAGTATATGCAAACGTTCACTGTACAGTGTGCATGTAATTAAATAAGTTAATTGAATTGGAAAATGTGACTGCTGAATATTTTTGGCAGAGCTCGTATTTTGACCAATCAGTTCGTCTTCGCTTTCCTTGTCCTTTTGTTGGAGTTTTGATAGTTACGTTACTTTTGCCACTCAGTTTGCCCGTCCAAGTTCTCATGTACATGGATTCCAACAGTCCGCATAGCACACAGTACAATTTTTGTGCAGCTGGATTGATTCGAGAGAATATTTAGCCTTAGTGACTGAAAATTGTCTTCATACAGGTACTTAATGAGTACAAGTGGGAACAAGTCTTTGTACTTCAGAGGGAACAGTTCCATAAAGGGGACATTGTGGGCAAAAGTGGACAAAGGAGACAAAAAAGGAATTGTCGATACACAAATTATTTTCTCCCAGTGATCCATTCCTGATTTACTAAATAGTGTGGTGCTGTAGTGTACTGTAAATGTTTTGTAGGACCCAATAGTGTTTTTAGTATTTTTTGTACGAAACCTTGGGATAGACAGATCATGTCCGGCATGTTTTCTGGCAACACCTAGCCCAACTCGAACGTCATAATACGATAAGAACGGAATTGAGTTGCGCCCTGTCACTGATAGCGCAATATATTGCGACATGATTGATAGATTAGTTATCAAGATAACGCCAGATAAGACGGCCTGAGATGGTGTTGCGAACCGCAGTTAGGACAGATTCCGTGAAAGAGGTCGCTGGATTCATCTCTTTTTGACATCGATGACTTGTATGAAGTGTCATAGACTTCAGCCGCTTTTTTATGATAATTTCCGGCTCGAATGTGGTCGTTCACGTTGAGCGGAAACATTGATGTTTTTTACTGATAAGCCAAGCTCGAATTTTTTTCTAAAATTGTCTTGATAGGATTGATAGGATATAAAAATTCGTTATCCCTAGATACTGGCTTGGTTAGTATATTTTAATTTTGCAGCGATATAGCTGTTGCATTGCTTTGGGATAGTTTCGATGCATTGGGTTGTACATTAAACGAGCTAAAATGCACAGCCCTGTATTTGTTTCTTTCTTTTTCGCTAGACAAACTTTTATCACATCATCGTTACATGTAACCTCAGATTTCGTCAATCCTTTTATGGACTTTTATTTGAGTATTAAGACAATAAACGTGTGGTGTACGGTAAAAAGGATATTTACTGCTGGCAGGCTTGCTACAGGTCAAACTGGTTACAAAACGGCGCAAATGTAGCTAAACAACTTGGAACGAGGCGTTTTATTCCAGTTTCGTCTCACTCTTCGAGCGGCGGCACGTTATGTGAAATCTTGGTGATCCCAACCATTGTTTAAGAGTGTTTTTAATTTGGTCTGTTTACGATTATGGATATACAATATCGTGAATGTTTGAAATGCGCTTTTCCTTAACAATATGAATTCTGTGGATTTCAAGATTTGGCATTTTCGCGGAGGCCAGGCCTCCCTGATGAGAGTGGGCGAGCTGCCACCGGCTCAGACACACCCACCCTTTATTTGTAGTAGTGGTCGATGTTTGTTTCTCGTCCTACACTGACAAGCACGCCCGGCATGCCATTGATTCGCTCCAGTAGACCTATCTCGTTGCAGCAGCCACGAAGCACTGAACCTTAAATCTTTCTCGCTCTCTTTTTTTATTTATTAGGCGTGCACATGGCCCGATGCACTTGTTTTTGGTAGTTCTCTGAATTTCTATTGCCGGGCACACACACGATATATATATACAGTGGAGGCCTATTTTTTCCAGCTCGTTGCATGTGCTCCCGCCAGCTGCACTGCCCGCGCAGATCCGCATGAGCCTGTCTATAATTTTTGCATTGTTGGCACCTGTTTCCCTTTTTTACCGCGCGCGAGTAAGCCCCTGCACCGTGTTGAGTCACTCTGCCGGCGGCCTGCTTTTGTCAATCATGTGCTAATTAATTAGTGTTTTTGTCTTGTGTCGATTTCCAATACATTTACCTTGCTTGTTGCGACCTTGTCTAGAACGGATGGCAGACTGGATGGTGAAACGTTTGAAAGTGAGACTGCCTAGTCGGGATCTTTAAAATTGGAAATGTTACAATTACAATATGTAACCACAGGCAGCCCCAGATGGGGTCTATGGCGGGGATCGAACAACCAATAAAGGACAAAGGTGTGGTTGTCCTATCCTAACAGGCCTTTGACTTGAGAGTCGTTGAGGCTATTCCACTGATGATACACTCTGGGAAAATAAGAGTTAAAGTACGAGTCGCAACGACAATGCTGCTCCTCAACCATTCTAGTATGTCCCGCTATTATACACCTAGTAGGAGCATGTCTCACCATTTTCCCAATTTTGACATTACAATCCCCTTTCAGAATACGAACCAGAAGCCCAATGTTGCTCGTTTTTCTACGATCATCCAACGATTCCCATCCCAAGATTGACAATATTCTAATGCCTAGCTCCTAACAGAAGTAGAGAACCAAACAAACAAACTAAAAAGAAGAGGCCACATTAAAATGGTGAACATGCTTTAATGTACATCTGCATTATATTTTAACTCATGTTTCCCTTGAGTGTGTAGACAGTGGAATGGCCTGACAGAGCCTCAAATCCAGAGCCTTTTAAAATAGATCTATTCTGTCCCCAACTGGTCTTTTGACCCCCGCCATAGGCCCCTCTCTTAATGGCTGCTTGCGGGTAATATTTGTAATTGTAATGCCCGTCACACTATCCACTCGACCAAATCTAGCAGTCCTTTGGACCATCATTAAATTTCACCTATGATCCCCACTTGGTGAGGATCTTAAATGGAGCTAAAGGTCTGACTAAAGAAAATTAGGCCACTGACTTGTTGGTGATTTTATTCCGGATTTCTAATTTCGATTTACGATTTCCACCAGGTATACAGTGAAACCTAATGCCCATGCTGTCACGTACTAAATGGGCGGTGATAATTGCTATTATTTATTCTTATTGTTAATTTGGATAATTGCCGTGCGCAATTCATTATATGTTAAAGTATAACCCTGTTGTGGGTTGCGTGCGTTTGGCATTTCACGATTTTTTATTAGCCTGTGAGTCGCACCATGATATTGCTGAAGATAGCCATAATGGAATACAGATCATGTAAATGTATGGGTACTGAGTTGGCCTTGCGTAAAATAAACCGTTTCACAGTATTTTAACTGCCGCATCTAGGAAATTTATTCTCAGTTCACAACAGCTGTCCTATCTGAGTGTTTTTTTTATCTGTTATTTCGAAACGCATTCAATTGAATGCCGAAACACTGATCAAAAATTCCCCCGACATAGCGATACAGTCAGATGGTAGGCGAATAATCTCGATTTTAACAAAAACAATTTCAAAATTCGGAAAATGTCGGAAACACATTGGGGTCAATGCAATTTATTTGCATCGCTGGATGAGTGCTATTTTAATTGCAACTGTTAAACAATAGTGCCAGGTAGGAACAATTTCAATGGTTGTCTGAAATGAAAATAGGTCTTACTTTATTCCGTCTATGACTAGAAGAGTATCATCAGTTTTCCACTTATCATTTTATGAAAATGACTTATGCTACATTAATTTGTACAATTAAATAGTGAGAAATTTAGAATGGTCCTAATTAGCCCCTACCGCACTAAGCACCTAATTCGATCGATTTTCTTGTTTGTACAATTTAGATTGACCCGTTTAGCCGGCACTTTGTCTTTCCCCAACACACTTTCGTGATGCCTCATGCTTTATCTGCTTCGGGTGATAAACATGTTAAGAACCTCGTGAGCCATTAACCTTCGTCGTACACTGTACTGCACCGATGTTTCTGCTACCCGTCTTTTAGAGTGTCGCAGTCAACTCGCTTCTTTGTTTTGTAACTTTGTTTTCTGATTCTTGTCTCTCGCTTTCATTTCAGTGGGATCGTTGCCAAGACGCGATTGAAGTATGCGCTGGATTATGTGAACTTGGTGTCGCCCATCGCCAGTCTGCGTGATTGAAGCCACCCCAGGGATCGCACCGTCGCTTCCACCTGACCAGTGCTCAACCCATCATAACCATCGCCCACCTGTGTGATCAGGCGAGAGGGTGAAGTCAAACGCTAGCCCACCCCAGTTTGAACGACGACGAGACAGCGAACAAGTCTGAGCTCTTAAGAAAAACCTAGAGCAGAACAACCACCACCCCCCAAGATGGCGGCTATGAACACGTCGGGTATCCGGCGGAACTTCAAGAACATTGTGCACAACTACTCGGACAGTCAGGTGAAGGTGCGCGAGGCCACCTCCAACGATCCTTGGGGCCCTTCCAGCACGCTGATGAGCGAGATCGCCGACCTCACGTACAACGTGGTTGCTTTCTCAGAGATCATGCAGATGATTTGGAAGAGACTCAACGACCACGGCAAGAACTGGCGACACGTCTACAAGGCGCTGGTGCTACTTGAGTACCTTATCAAGACGGGCACTGAAAAGGTTGGTTAGCCGACCGCTTGGGTCACTGGTACCGGGTTGAAAATTGCGTTTTAGGAGAAATTGAGTTTGGTGTACAATTGTGATTTACATTCGTGCAATAAGTAATGCCTGGATTAAGGATATTGCAAAACAATATTTTTGAGAAAAATGTTAGACCATATTGCCATTAGTCAGATCTTACTATCCTAGTTCTTGTAGTTTACCTTTGATATCTCACCTAAACGAATCATCTTTAATTTGCTATAGGTGGCACAACAATGCAAGGAAAATATCTTTGCCATTCAGACGCTCAAGGACTTTCAGTACTTCGAGGAGAACAAGGACCACGGCATGAACGTCAGGGAGAAGGCCAAGCAACTGGTGTCTCTGCTCAAAGACGACGAGCGTCTTAAGAACGAACGCACGAGAGCGCTCAAGGCTCGAGAACGGTTTGCGCAGTCTACCGCAGGAATCGGAAGCGAGCAGCAGGTGAATAATGATGTATGCTCAGAGAAAATCTCATCTTTTTTATTTCTATTAATTAAGAATCTATTTTGATTATAGATGTATAAACAGACAAGTTCACCCATTTCGCTAAACTTTATTTTAACCTATTTGTTTTGTTCATTATGATTGATCGAATATTTTGAACGTTCAAGGCACAACTATCTGGTTGATCCAAAGATCCGGTTGTTTCATTATGTAAACGATCCATTTTAGTAACAGTTTTCAAATATCTTTAAACGTTCTTGCAATTTTATATTCCTTTTTTTTAATATTTGCGATGGTGAATTGAAAGCTAAACTGAAATTTCTAATTGGTTATTCTTACGACTGGAGTTGGTCCTGGGACGACGAACGAATATCTTTGCCATTCAGACGCTCAAAGACTTTCAGTACTTAGAGAAGTACATCTCAATTCCGAACACATTAAATATATTAACTGTGGCTGTGAAGTTGATTAGTACATCTGCAACGTGTTAATGCATTCTGCGTCGAACGTTTTGTATATAAGGCACGGTTATAGGTCACTGAGTTAAAGGGTTTAATTTTTCGTCAATTCACTGATGGTATCGCGACTGTATCTTGAGTATATCTAATTTCAGAACTCGACTGGCGACGGTACCACCGGTTTCCGATACGCTGATGCATATGGCGAGGCAGTTTCACCGACGGGAGGTAGGCTGCATCATTTTTTCAAAATATTATCTTAAAATAAAGAATTTTCACTATTTATTGCCTGTGTGTCCGTTGACATTTGATCGGTAACGGCGTCTCTGGTATGTGCCGTTTTTTCAGAACACTTTAACTTGGAGCGTCGAGTGTCTTCTGAACTGGAAGGCGCGCGTCCCCAGACGGCCGGCGAAGAGGAACTGCAGCTACAGCTGGCCCTGGCCATGAGCAAGGTGACTTATCATGATCAGATATCCACGATTATTGACGCTACTGCGCTGACAAAATAACAGTTTGTGGAATGAGTGGTTCCTCTGATGACGATTGCCCGAAGTAGAGTTACTGTTTATTCATTTTTATTTGGAACCGTCGCAGCTAACTGATGTTCGTCAATTTAAAGCACTCGATAAAAAATATAATTTTTTGAGGACAAGCATTTGATTTGATTGTACTTCAGTGGATTGCGTCGTATCGTTTGTTTTGAGGGAACAGTTTTGCGCTGGTCCCAGTGTAAGCACTTTGGCCTTTTATTTCTCCCTGTTAGCAAATTGAATTATCCTTTCAGATTTCAGTTCGGTGTAGTTCTGAGTAACCTGCGCGTCGGTATATTTGTCTGTTTCTAATTTGAATTGAAATTTCGGTTTTTCAGGAGGAAGCTGAACAAGAGGAACAAAAGAGGAGAAGTGATGACGTGCGTCTGCAGATGGCGATCACCCAAAGCGAAGAGGATTTCAGGTGTTTAATCGGCGCCTATTTTCTTATTGTACCGCACTTGTGTAAAGCTGGCATCTATCCCCGTCTTGCTCCCCCATTGCTCCCCCATTGCTTGGTCGTGACCTAATGTGTGCCATTTCTATTACTAGTGAGCCGAGTCCAGGTAGCCACGTCAATGGTGGCGCCATCAAGTGAGTTGATTCTGATTTACGTCTGTCTAAAACAATTCCTGCTAATGAATATGAATTTTTGTTTGCGATGTTTCGCGGGTCAATTTCTAGTCGATGCAGAATCAATAGGCTCCTGTCGGTTTTGGCTACGCATTACCTTAAATTTTAAAAATGATCACCCTTTGTGTGCAAATTGTACTAAATGTTGCCAGTAAGTTTGTTTTCTGTTCGACAAATTGTCATAAATTGTATATTTTTGTGATTAGTAACTTGTGGATTACTTCCTGGATAAATTCGTGCGTTGTAATAGTTATTAACTGAGTGTCAATGGAATTGCATTAATGATACGCAAACGTAGTAAGGCGCACTTGTTGGATTTATTCGTGATTTTAATTGTCATCTAGTAACGACATGCCTTAAACATATTTAAAGTTAGTTGACTTCTTGGTCCCACGAACAATGCATTTAAGTGGTCTGGTCTATCTAACCTCTTAAAGATAACCGCCACTGATTGCCATTTATTTTATGTAAGTCACGATTGAGTTTGTCGACATCTAGTGTCAAAAGATTTTAGGGTGTGAATCGTGTAGTTCAGCTGGTATTCTTTTTCTTGCAGACGAGTTCCAGGTCCTGACAGTTCACGGAAACAGCAGTCCAATCTGGTCGACCTCTTGGACATGCCTGTGCCGGGACCATCAAATCCGATGGTCAACACCGATCCGTGGGGACTCCCACTGGAACAACAGCAACAAAAGCCTGTACCGGCTCCTCGAAATCAGGTAAAATTGCACTGCATTTGAAGTGGGCGTATTTGGTTAAGTGAAAAGCGATTGCGTACTAAAAGTTGGTTTCGATATTTTTATTTTGGCGTTAACATTTCGGGATTGGAAGATAAAAGCGTCAATATTACAAACGCACAAACTACATTTCTTCCCTTCCGCATTTATTTTGGTTCGGGAATCTGGATGTATTTCTAAAAAAAATTATAATGCGTCAAAAGATATCCTGAAAATGTTTTCGGAGGCATTCAACTGACGAACTAGCAGTACTGTACCGTCTTGTAAAGTTATTTTAATTTTTTCTATTGCATTTGGTGGATTTTTTGCAAAATACTCAATAAGTTCATTGACTGCATGTTACATTGTAGTTACATTGTTAACGATTTCATGTGCAAGTCGTATTTCGATTATAAATTGCATTAGCTTGAATTTTCAGTGACTTTTAATTATGTCTTGCTTTGATGAGGATTGCCTTTTGGATTGGTATTATATACAAATGTATTTGAAACCCTTTAATACCCCTATTGAATTTATTAAAAAGTAGCAAATTATTTAAAAGAAAGTGTTAATGTTATAGCGATCCTTTCCAAGCACGTCTTTCATGAACCTTTTTTTTCTTGCTTGCACTTACGGCATGCTTAAAGAACTATTTACACGATGGAGCATTTCATAGTATTGCCATTTTGTTTTAACGGTTATTTTGAAAGAAAAGCTGCTTTATTTTGAAATCTTTCAATCATGACCTCAACAAAATGGTTGTTTAATGTATGTTAAGGAGGTTCACCGTTGATTTAACATCTTAAAACCCCCCAGATTTGACTTCTATTCCGAAAGAAGGCGCTCTCGCCCGAAAAATTCCGACGGTGTCTGCCGGAATCGAAACCGCGATCACGGGTTTTTGAGGCGAACGCGCTACCTCTTAACATTGCTGCATCGTCTAAATAGCCCTTAACACTTCTCTGAATTCCACTAACTGAATGCTTGGGGTCACTACTTATTCTTTGCTTGATGTACCCTTGCACTAACCAACATTCTTTTTTCGAACGATTGTTTTCTTTTGCCTGGTCTCTATCTCTTTCTCTATAAATGTGTATCTTTCTTTTGGCCGTTGCCTCTGTCGTCTTCACACTTTCCTCCTGCCACCCAGCTGCAGGTCGGTTGTATGTCCGATTTGGTCGGGCTCAGTTTCCGAACGGAACCAGTTTCCATGTATCCCACTAATGCCATGTTGGAGATTCAGGTAGGACAATCCACACGAATGTCAAGCAATGCTCTAAAGGGTGGGAAAATTACACTAGTTTCAGCCAAATTGCAGTATAGAGAACAGTGTCGCCCCCCTGGCTAATACCAGCAATGATAAACTGATGTGATTTTTCCAACATTTGAGCAATCCCTAAGTTTGAGCTAGGAAACAATTTCTATGGTATTTCGATTAATTGATGACAAAAGTTAAGTTCCAGGTTAGGACCAAAATATCTAATTTTTATTGTGATTTTTGATAATGAACATACCTGGTTGCCATTGTCTGCTTGCTATTCGCTCTTACGAAAGGCTAAAATTTACCCTATTTTCATAAGCACTCAACAAATCATTAAGCCGATTCAGATCGGCAGTTAATTGGGTAACCCTTCGTGAAGTGATTTAATCAGGCTTAAACACTGCTCAGTAAGCGCCGATGAACATGATTTGGGATTATATGATCCTGAGATAATAGGCTGTTAGAATGCTTGTGTCGTATTTTTACTTTCTGGCATCTGCTTCGTTAACCTCGCTTTTGAAATAATTTTGATACTACTACTTTCGAATGTGATTTTACAACGGTGATCGGGTTCTCTTGCAGTCCAACGACCAATGGGGCTCCTCTCAAAACCACTCGCTGACGACGTCACCTATCGCAAGTGATCCGTGGGTCGGGCGTCCCGCCTCTAGTCAAGGTGCGCCTCTTGCAACGTCGTTTCCTTCGCGGCCTTCAAATGGTAAGCTGACTCGTTCGTTTGTCTTTGGGTGGATCCTTCCGATCTCCCGTCGCATCCTTTCATACGAAAGCTGCTGGACAATATAAACAAACTGCCATTTAAATGAGATTTATGAAAAAAAAACTTTTGTCTAAATTTGTTTAAAATTGAACGCCAAAATTTTCTACGCCACTAATTTTATCCATGAGATTCAAGGATACTGGTTGCTGATGTTTGCATTTTTGCAATTTTATTCGCATATTAATAATTATTGTTTCGATTCCTACTAATTGGTATTTACTCCATTTATTGTGCTCCATTTATAGATCCCTGGAACGCCTCTGCGCAAGCTGTAGATCCATGGGGCACCACGAACAACTCTTCTTTCGGTTCCAGCCCGTCACTGGCCACTAACGGGGAGCTGCACACGTTGGATCCGCTAGCAAATCAGTCGTCGTCGTCCAGCAAATCCGCCAACAACCTGGACTATTTGGGCCTGGGTCCGAACCCGTTCGATGGCAACGGCCCGCCACCCAACTACGCGAGCACTGCTAAGAAGACCCCGGAAAATTTTCTCGGGGAGAATTCAAACCTCGTCAATTTAGACGCGTTGATCAGCTCTAAACCGCCCTCTCAAATGACAGGTAGGGACAGGCACAAAATCTGGCCATAACAATAACCTTTCTTGCAACAACAGCGAAATTGGGTCCGAGTATAGCTGAGTCGAAATCAAGAAAATGTGATTAAGCCGTTAGTTATTCTTATAACTATATAAAATATATTAGAACTAAATTTGATGACAAACAATGACAGGTTGTCGACGTAATCAGCAAATTATATAAGCAGGATGTTCTTTTCGAGAAGCGTAGTCGTGCTCATGCCACAGCAGGCTGTAGTTAAACTTGTCTGATGCTCTTGTGTATTCGTTGTCGTTACCAGGAGGCGCCACCAACCCATTCAGCATGCAGCAACAGCAGCAGGCGCCGCCGCCGGCCAACACGTTCCAGGCTCAGCCGCCGCCTCGAATCTCTCTCAATCAGATGCGCACCCAGCAGCAGTTTGGCGCCATGGGCATGAGCTATGGCGCAGACCCGTTCGCGCCGCAGATGCCCACACCCATCGTGCCTGTCGGACAGCAGCCGCTGATGAGCAGCGGCGGCATGGGCGGACCGCCGGCCAGCAACCCGTTCCTGTAGTCGGGCCGGTCGAACGGACGAAGACGACCGGAGATCGGGGGGATTGTGCGCCGAACGATCCGTCACCACCACCAACCAACATCACCGACAAGCGAAGAACACCGCGTTACTGCTCCTTAAAAAATAAATGGCCTTCTCACACAGTCGTTCATCACAAATATACTGATCGACTTGGGACGAACGGAAAAACCTGACGGGAGAGCCTCCCCGTGACTCGAAACATTCGGAAGAGCGGTCGCTGACTATGAAATAGCCGATGATACTTCACTCCTCTTTTGCCTTCTTGTGGAGATCGCGTGCGCGATTGACTCGATGGATGAGACACTTGTGGGAGAGGTGTATTTATGTTGGAGATTTTTGCCTCCATGTGTGCCCCGATGACCACACGCGACTCGGAAAAGGATGCTCCCCGTGTTCTGAATTAACGGTGCTGCGTACGCGGTCTCTTCCCACCATCCCAAACCCGAACCAATGAAACCAGCACCACAGTCTTCATCCAATTGCCTGGCGCGCTCCCGCTTGTGTTCGCGCCGGGCGCTGAGCGCATCGGTCGCGCCGTCGAACTGGTTGCGAGTCTCGGACCCGAATCCATTGACGCAACATCAAAAAGTAGAACGTGCTTCGACGAAAATTAGATACGGGGAACGGAGAGACCACTCGTAATGGAAGTGTAGAGTGAGTGGTCAGCCTATTTTTATCTGAAAATCATCGGTAAATTTTTAACAAGATCATGGCATCGTCGTAGATGCAAATACACACACACTCTTTGTGGTTATTAATATTATTATTATTATTACTTATTATTATGATTGCCTGACTATACACCAAATACAGCTTCCTACCCTCGTTAACATTTTTTTATTGAACTTTCTCCCAAGATGCACGATTATTGGGTGCGCTCTCTTGCGTTTTCAATCTCAAATTTCGGTATTAAATGAATTAGGGAAAAAATCTTGTGTTTTTAATATGGCAACGGTTGTAGACTTAATTGTAGGCGTTATTTGCTTATGTATACATATATTAACTTGTATAGAAAAAAGACTGGCGGGAAAATTCCCGAGTGAGCTGTGAGTGTGAATGCGTAAAGATTATATATATTTAAGTGGAACTTTAGACAAATGTACACGAATTTAATGAAATAGTAGTACGTGGATCTATTTTTGCCGAAACTGGAATTTGGCTAGTGGGAATTATTTCGTTCATGAACTGCAGCCATGAATTTTTTCTTTCTTTTTGTTTTATTGAATTTTGCTTAGTCATTTGCCAAATAGATTATAAAATATTTATCGGAATATTCATGAAAGTTATGGGTATCTGCTGTTGCTGTACATATTTTCATCAAATAAATTGTACCTAAAACTACTACCGATTATGTGACTAAATTGAGATTTAAAGAATCGGTTTTCGACAACTTGTAGTAGTTTTACGGATATGATTATGCAGGCATGTAATTTAATAATAAAATTTATAAAGAAATGACACGTGTTGTTTTTTATTTGTACCGACTGAAATTCTTTTGCTGAAAAAATTATATTTCGTGGGTTTCACAATTTGTGAATAATTTAAAGAATGTTAGGTGATTGTCTTAAGAAATGGCCAAATGTGTTTTTAGATGGTTTCATTTGGTTTCATTTTTTCAAATGAAAACAAGTTCGCGCAAGAAATGTTGCTTATGCCGTAAGATAGATGTCGCTAGTGGCGATTCCATCGCTTCCGGAAGTGCCTATATTTATCGGCTGGTTCTTCATTTGTTTATTTTGTTAGAACTTCCGGTTTCAGAAGTGGTAAGTTTTTAGGTTGGTTACCAAATCTTGAGTGCTATCTTGAGATTTAGATATAATTATCGCCGCGCCGTTATCTCCACCTTATTCGATTTTGGTTTCGTTTCGACATCGGAACGTTTAGTTTTCAAGAAAATGACGCAGGATTTGGGATCGGCCGTCGGTTGCGACCGCATGTGCGAAGAGAAAAGTTTCACCTTGATCACTCAGGTTGATAAGTCGGACGCCAACTTCTTGTGCAGCTATTTCCTGATCCGGCATCTGAACGCCGGACGACCGGTGTGCCTGCTGACCGTGTCGCACACCTTCCATCACTTCGTCAATGCCGCGTCCAAATTCGGGCTCAACCTGCGTCTGTTACAGGACCAGGGAAGACTATTAGTAATAGACACCATGAAAACTGTGAACGATCAACTGTTGAGTGCCGGATCGCTTACGGATCCGCCGCTGGACGTGCGCGCGCTGTACGGATCGCTACTGGACATGATCAACAGGTGTGTCGGCCAGCACTTCGCCGTCGTTGTGGACGACTTGTCTGCGCTGGTCAAGCTGGGAGTTCCGGTGCGGGAGGTCTACGCGTTCGTCCAGCGTTGCCGGATCATGTGTCGGGAGCGCGGCTGCCTCGTGGCGACCGTCTGCCGGAACCGCAACGAGGAGGACGTCGAGGTGACGCAGCTGTGTCGGCTGCTGACGCACGACTGCGACGTCAATTTGACGGTAGCCGAACTGCGGTCCGGATTCTCCAACTCCGTTCACGGAGAGGTAATTATTTACTTTGGTAATGTTTCCAACTAGCGGCACATGAATGCGATTGGAACAATGGTTTATATTTTGCTGGGCGCTGTTGTGTTGTCACACTGCATATGTACATGTACTGTGATCTCTACATTTAGAAATTATGCTTTTCCAGTTGGGCGTCTAGTCCTGAATATATTACATCCATTTTGATTGGAAGAATTTATTATTATATTTGTTACTTGCTCAAATTTGTTATAAAAATATTATTGTATAGCATTCCTGTGTACTGCTCAAATAAGCTTCAATCCCATTAAATATCGCAATCGTTTTCACGATAACCTGATAAGCCTAAAGGTTGTTTACAAGATCCATGTGCGCTGTGATTGCAAACGTAAGTAATTGACAGCAACGAAAGTTTTTTCGCGGAGTTTCTCGTTTCTAAATATCCTACATGATTTTTTTTTCTCTTTTTACTTAGATGGAAATTTGGTGGAAAAATAGATCACTAAAATTGGTCGACTCAAAAATCGTCAAGCATTTTAAAATTGAAGACAAAAAAGTAATTGTTTTTGCTCCAGGAACCTCGTCCGCTGTTTTGTAACCAACATCTGTGAATTACAATAAAACTATAAATCCATTCAATTTTTATAAAAGTATAACTGGTTTTTAATAAATTATTTCTGGTGTCCCGACCTGTTGAAAGAAGTCTGTTTCGAGCTTGGTTAGACCAAACGAGAAATAAATCAATACAAATTGCATGTTCTTTTACGTGGAATGGCGACGTTGCACGATTCTCGTCTCTTCTTGAATGAAACTCCACCTGAGTCATCGTGACAGTGTCGGTGAAAAAGAGCATGGTGTCGTTACGTTGGTATCTCTACCAATAGATGGCTCTGTTTACCATCCCGTTGGAGCTGGTTGCCCGGTAACGTCACCACATGTGCCGACTTTGATTGAGACACGATTTGCTACTAATGTTCGGCACTCACAAGTAAGCGGTCGGTATAGCAGTGTGGTTCGACAAAAATTGTGTTATCCCTCTCCGTAGCTGTAGCCACTGAGACGTGACTGTCTCATTACAAGGAATCGTCGATGAGTGATCAAATTGGATCATAAATTGGTTCAAATCCTCCCCCACAACTTTCGGAAAAGAGAAAAAAAATCACCGCCTCTTAAAGTTTTGTTCTCGGTTTTTTTTTTTATAACATGTGTTCGCATTTTGTCTTGTGATTTGTGATCGAGTTTGATGTGAACAGTCTCCGCAGAAAAAGTGGGACTCGTGGGAGACTTTTTATCCGTGTTATTCAGGTCCTAAATCGTCCGAATGGATTGGCATTGACTTTAAATTGCCGGAGTCCATCGTGCATCGAGGCTACTGCTGTTTAATTTTTTTTTTATGGCTCAAGAGTCTGCATCAATGGAAAAAGGCAGCGGTAGCGAAGGGGAGACGACCACCTCAAACCTTACAGTAAGTGCAAATGTTCCCATTTCTCTTATCTTCTAATCAATGGAATGGATGATGTCCTAATAAGTGCCCCGATTGGCAATAATTGTAGAGTCGATTTGTTGCGTGACTAGCGTACAAGCTATCCTTAAATGAGCGACCAATTTTTTTGGCATGGTGGATCAGTTAAAAGACGTTTTAAAATTCATTGATCTCGTCCAACATGTCAATTGATAGACGGAATAAGGAAGCTATAGCTGGAAATTACAACATCAAAGTTTATGTACAACTTTTGACGCTTGTAAATGGAACAAATAAAACGACAAGAAAACATAAAAGGATCAGATAAAAATGAATTTGTTAAAAAAGTAAAAATGAACTGGATTGGAATAAAGTTGATGTCAATTGGTTTGTATATGTTGGAATATGCGTTTACTTCAACGAACAATTAATTTTGAGAAATTATCTAACTTCACGCAATTCTATTTTTTTTATTATTAGAGCTTCTGGAAGCGTTCTACAGAAATTACCGCTTTTCCTTATCCACATTATAATTATCGAAATTGTCGATCAAGCTATGTTCACAATAGCTTGTCTAGATTTAGTAATGCTGGCCTGGCGCCTGTCTGTCACTCACACTTTTTGACGGTACCCAGGCAACCACTTTGGCAGAAATGCCATCAACACAAATTGAAGGTCAATTTCGGGACCTCATCGTTTTTACTGTACCTCGTAAAATGCCATAAGCAAATCTTATGCTAAATAATTTAATAGCATATTCTGATATTTTTTAATTCAGTCTAAGTGACTCAGACGCTATCAATACCTTATGATATAGAAGAATGCGAATAATATAATCAAAAATTGTAATGTTGCTTTGGAAGATTCTAAACTGTTGCATCTGAACATCAGCCCCGTAAAATATTTTATAATTTAACAATTTAATATAATTTAATAATATATTTATAAACAAGTTGACGAATTGGATAAACTGATGCCGTATTATTATTTTAATTCGGCCGGATTAAAATAACATGTATGTTTGTCGTTCACAGGTTGCTTTGAGGATACGGCCATTGAAATATGAAGAATATTCCCGTGGTGATGTCAGAGTGGCCCATATGGTGGAGGACAAGGTAAGACATAATTATAATTCACAATAATATAAGAATAATTATTATAAATTATGTACGAGCGACCGTGCCAATAAAATAATTTTTGTCTTTCAAATTCCATCTAACTTTTATGGTGCTATTAAAATGATTCTGTAAGTGACAGTGACATTTTAAACCGTAAAGGTAAATACATAAAAATTTGAGAATACATGCAAATGCATTTTTTCTGTCATCGGTCTCGTCATTTATTCAAAAATCAGTTTGTGATTATTATGCTGGGATTATTTGTCCATCATTAGTGGAGAAAAACTCGACGCTCGGATTGCGTGCAACAGCGACCTATATTTATAATAAGAATCCGTGTTGCAGGCCTAATAAATTATTGCGTTTTGTTGCGCGCCTCAAGTGTCACTACCGGGCATGCAATTTCCGAAATTGGTTGAAAATTACGCTGCATGCGCACCTAATGTGGGGCAACGGTTGATTAATTAGAGATTCGAGACGGCCGTGCACAGAGATTCCTCCACACATTTCCAAAATTCAAATGGAATCGGCATATTGTGTATACAAAAAATGATAAATACTAACATAATCTGAGTTTAAAAACTGTTTCAAAATCCCCTGGCGCGTAGAACAGGAAAATTGGGACACTATGAATGAATTTCAATGACATGTTTATTCAGTTTAGAGATTTCTTTACACCACCTATTCAGAGTTTTCGAGAACTTTTTGTAAAAGAGGAATTGTACTAAATCAGGTTTATAAACTCTGAGCTCGTTCGATTATTAAAACTGCTCGTAACAATTTATATTACTTAGGAATTGTTTTGGGCTAGGGCTGGGTGCGTTATGCGTGTTTTCAGCGAATCGAAAAATAGGGCAAAATTAGGTATCTCCTATTATAAATTTATTGCCTCAATTAATCGCCTTTTCCCCAATAGCATGCATGAGTACTAATAGGACGGAATTGGCTGGCCAAAACAAACGTGAACTTTTGTTGGGGTTGACCTTCGTGGCCTCCACTTTATCAATTAGGTGCAATACAACCGTTTAACGATGTGTATAACGGTTCCTGGAAATTGCGTGTAGCTACGTGGAACTGAGATGTCCGATAATCGTCATATTTTTTCCGCGCACCGACAAGTTCGATTCATCCACCAACGCGAAGCGCACAAAATGCTTTTCTCTTGTAGGAAGTGTTGATGGACGAACCCTAGTTCGGTCGATGGGAGTTGCGAGTAACTTTCACGATCTATATCTTACAACCATGCCCAGTAATTTGCCGTTGTGACTTGTCAATTTTATTGAAAAACAAAGTAGTTAGTTTACAAAGTGGCTTTTACCATGTTGGTCAATAATACCTCGTCTACGCCGTCATCTTGACCAACAAAATTGATTTTTTTCCGTCTGTAAACTAAGTGACCTCCTGTTATGCGTGCTTGTGGGGGCGTTCAATTGGACGAATTAAGTTGTCTTTGTCGAATTTGATTTGTCCAAAATGTCCAGGATTGATCAGTCGTCTGATCAAAATTGAGTGTATCCAAGAAATTGAAATTAATATTTATTTGTATGAATCTCTATGATGAGAGAGACTCGCGGTGTGAACGTGTAGTTAGTTACCAAGATTAGTTTCTAAAGAGTTATTTTGAATATAAGCTGTAGTTTTTGTTCGTCTGGCTCCCCATAGACGTGAGACAGTTCCCGTGCCAATTATGGAATTTACCCTTGTTCTTTTTTAATCCGTGTGTTAACGCCACCTTTTATCGCGCCTCGATCGTTGCCACGGTGGCCAATGTGTGTCGCGCGTTCCTGTGTGTTTATTTAGTTCACGGCCAGAGCGACTATTTGTCGTCGGAACACCAGGTCTTCTCCCCCTCCCCTATTCCTCCCCTCTTTGCCCCCGCCCCCAACATCATCCTCACTGCCGCACCCAGACCCACATACGCAGCACCTCACGTAAATGTACTCGCCTATTATTCTCACTTATCTACCTGAGACCGCCCAACCTATCAGAAATTACTGTTTTAAAAAAATAATAATGGAAATAGTGATATGTCTTACAATTTGAGATAGGGTTTTACGATTTTCAAAAATATGCTGTACTCGGAAAAGTCCAACATTTCTAACCTGGCGCTTTGAAAGCGTTCGGTTTGATCCCAGAATGTATTGTACAAATTGTATTCAATTGGTTCCTCGCAGGTGTGTAAACGTTGATACCTTTATTGAACGTACGTGTGAATAAAGAAGCGTTGGCATTCGTTCAGCGATTCCTGTTAATTCCTAGCCCCTGGGAATGGACCAAGGCTCCAATAGCAATCACTACGTACACGCACGTGGTGCAGGAAAGCCGAGCTTCAAAAAAACAAGGCGCGCTTCAGCCATTTTGTCGTCGGTATCTTTCAAGCTAACTAGTTTGTCATAAGACAAAGCTAGCTCAGTTCAGAAAAAAAATAAGAGAATTCAGTATCAAAACATCTGGTTGATTCAAAATTCGACTTTCTGCTATTACAATACGTTTTTTAAAAGACTAAAATCGTGTTGCGTTCTTGTCGTTGCTCAAAACACATGCACATTTCATATGCTAATAGGATGTGTTAATCTTGTTAGATAATGATCATGTATATCATTAACAATAGCAGTGCTGATTCCTGTCTGCGTGGCATGTACCGAAATACGGTGTTGTTGAAACTCTCATTAAATGAGCACATGAAGTTCCGAGTATCTCTGATTTAACCAACCTCTGATCCATGATTGAGAAACCCCATTACCATGATAACTACTCAGGTAGATATTTAAGGTGATCCGCAAGCGTACGTCGCTACCTCGCAAATTGTACGAAAATAATAATACAATTTTTAGCTGCAATAATCGGTGATCATTCATCTCCCAGGATCTCAGGAAGACGCCGACGTCCTTCCGTGCATAAAAGATGCATGATTTTGCAGTGTTTTAACAATCCGGTCGCAACACACCGCTGATTTGGGCGATTAAGGGCGACAATGGAAGCGGGGAGAAGCGAGAAAGCGAGCGTGCGATGCTTGTATTAGTGAGGGGTTGATGATAGTGGGGGGTGAGGCGCCCCACGATTATCGGTGACTGGGTTAATTGCGCTCACTGGAGCCAGGTGTGCTGACGATCGACGCAATGTCGCTTAGGCGGAGAGGAGGAGGACGGCGGACCAGGTCAGCTCCTTCGAGGGCGGGACGTGACCACCGTGCCGATAAAAAATCCCAGCGGATTAGTCATTGTTGACCTGTTGGATTAATGTGATCGTTAAAAATTGTAGGTATAAATTAATTTAAAACATTTTTTGAGGCAGTGATCGTCGTGCGCTTGCTCTAAAAGGCTATTTTCTTATGAATTATTTATGTGTCTGACGGATGTTGAGGAGGTGGGTCAATAAGCCACATCGAACCAATCACCGTTATGTGTGTACCATTCTGTATAGCACCTGCCTCTTAACTTACTGATCCCATTTTTCTAACCTACAGTTGCGATATAAGGATCGGAGTCACATCGATATTTGCGTCTGCGACGAATTATCTTGTCACAGTAGCTTTATGTCTTCGTGGTTGATTCTGTATTTTTTTGGTCCCTTCGTACAGAAGATAATGTTATCCAGTAAAAATTGACTCATTGGACCAGGTATATTGCTAATTTTCCTACAGGGGCCAATTTGCTGTATTTCATAGAAAAAATCGTGATAGCAAAATGTCATTGGACCTCTTCCAACGTCTCAAAGATCTTAATAGAAGAAATTAAAAGAAATTGTTCTTTTATGTTAGGTTTTTTCAGTTTGCAAATTGGCAAATTTGCTGGATCATAGTATTTCGTGTATTTTTTAAATCCAAATTAATAATTTTATTTGGTAATTATTTGTTTTTTAAATCAATTTACTCCTGGTGCGGGCTCTCGAAAATTTCGATCTCGGGGTACTGGACGTGCCCCTCGCACCATCAGGGGTACAGAACACCGGAAGTGCGGTTGGCTACAGTTGATTGGAGCAAAAAAAACTTTAAAGATTTATCTTACAAATAGCAGTGGTTGTGAAAAAATTACCACTTGCTTCTATCGGTTGAAGATATACCAGCAATTTAAAATTGTATCGAAATATTATTAATTTTGCTTAGCTGACGCCCACATATTTATTCTAATTGTTCAGTACTTTTTGAATTACTCTTCTGCATTATTTAGCTTTTAATATATTTTTTACCAACGCAGTTCCACTGGTGTACATGTAGGAGGAGGGGTGGGGTGCCCTGTTAATCCACCACCTATTGACCTTATTTCTGAGACAAAGTGATCGGCAGTCTCGATCGTTACATGCATCATGTACTGAGGAGAGAAAGAGAGAGTGCTCTAGAGAGAGAGGGGAGTTTGGAAGACAGGTGCGCGGAGACAATCAATGACGATCGAGCCTATTTCTGTTCTCTGAGCCGGACACACAATGACGGTCAGTTATCGGAAAGCTTTCGGCTGGTGATTGCGAGGACTGCCCGCGTCGTCCCTTACTGACCTGGTCCCGCCAATTTTTCTTTGTGGTGAGCGTCTCTGTAGGTTAGGAGGAGGCTCTAGAAAATCAGCTGCTACTCAATTTAATGTCTCCTGAACTTTGGGTGTACATTTTCGCTGACGGTTCGTTATATTAGGTCAGTGGGGCCGTGCCTCATCCAAATTAGTTGATTTTGCTAACTCAAACAATTTGTTAAAGAATTTCGAAAAAAATGTGTTCTTTGGGGAATTTTTTTTGCATTACCACATAAAAAATCACCTTTTTTATTACGTTATTTTAATATGGCGCTTTCAATAAATTGTAAGTGGACCATTCACATTATTGTCAGGTGTCCGTCTTGTGTTTAAGAACATTATTTATGGAAGCACTGATTTTCCTTCTCATGCTATTTTTTTTTAGCAATATTGCCAAAATTATTGTTCGCCTCGTCATTGTAAAAATAATTCAGCTGTAATTATCAGATGTCTATATATTAAATTGTAAATTTGTATAAATTTCTAAAAACTGAATTATGAGTATTTCTATTTGAGAAATAACTATTTTCAACTGAAAACAAAGAAACCAAGATAGATGATATTTTTTTTTTATAGACATTTTGCGAAGAATGCGTCTGATCAAAATTGCACCAATAGACATCGCGTGCTTGCTGCCCCTTGAATGACAATTGGTGCAATCACTATATGCACATTCGCTTAGACCGAATGAAATGCGTCTTTTCTGGCATTTCCAAACTGAAGTCCATTCCAGGTCAAGACAATAAAATTATTCAGCAGTGGATTGCAATATCCTCCGCAAATCGCCACAATCAGTCAAATATGTTTCGTTACGGGAATGCATGCCCAATTGTTTTTTGCTCGCGCGCCATCTAATGCAAATAAATTTACTCCGTTGACTCTGGCAAAACTGTGGAGAAGAAAAAAAATACTCATTCCACGTCCATGTAAACGTACATGTTGAATGACAAAATGTCAGTCTGCATATTGTGTGCTGTATTTCTAATTGAGGTAGCAAATGAGGCGGATTCGTAACAATTTCCCGCAGTATGTAGTTCCGCAAGTTCCCCGATTCCGCAGTTTTTTCTTCGTCCTAGTCGCGATTTACTCTTATGTCCGCCCATTTCCGGTTTCAATGCGCATGCGCACTACATCTCGTACATATACGAGCGTAATTTGGTTGTCCGTTTTTGTGTCCTGCTGGAGACGCCAACCTATGTTGTTAAAACATATATTTTGATGAACAAAAAATGATAGTAAATATGCTCCTGAGACCAACTCTCGGACCACGTTTTTGTCTAAAAAAGATTAATGGTAAAATCAGGGAAGATACATGATCAATAAATAGATCTGTGAATGTCCCGCTCCTTATCTGTTCGGTTTTGCCGAACGTTATCGATTTACCTATGTTGGGAAGTGCACTAGGTGTCAGGAGCCTCAGGATCTCAGGAGCCTGTGCATACAATTTGTATCGTCCTCGCTAATTAATTTCTGGCGCACGAATCTACTGTGCGCGGTTGCTGGGTTGCTGCGCCGTTGTGTTTTTGTTTGTGATGGGTTTGTTTTTGCTTTCTAGCCACCGCCATATGTTGCGCGTTCCACCGGTCGAGGCCTAGGAGCAGGTCTATAATTGATGGGAGGCGGAGACCTCGTTATACCCCGAATAAATATTCAGATAAACATCCTGCAATCGCGATAATCACCACGGTTGCCTTTACACGACTGCTACAGGTATAGCGAAGCCATATTCTGTGCCGTTGGGTTCCGCCATTGTGCGCACGAGTGGTCATTCCCTTTAATTGGTTTGTTTTACGTCCAACATCATCGCAAACTGAGTGCTTCAATATCACTAAAGACATTCACTCAGAAATAATTTTCCGAATTGATCCAGTTCCGATTGTACTCCCCGTTGCAGTCCAGTTCGTTAGAACGACAAATAATCCAGGGATACTGTTCCTCCGAATCGTGCTGAAGCAACGCTAGGCGACCCTATAAAGTGCGTATATAGTCCTATAGTCCTATATTATAAAACAAAGAATTGGATTTTGGTGTGCAGAGCAAAATTTCAGAACAGCTCAATGAAATGGCATAAAAATGAACATACCGTAAGTACACCATCATAACTCGCTAGCGACGGAATTTCAGATCTCTATTTTCAATAAA